>CM049829.1:2918619-2963619 GCA_027422435.1 Schizopygopsis pylzovi | reverse complement strand
TTAAAATGTATATGCAGTTTTATCATATTTCAGTTTTAGTTATTTTAGGACATAAAATGAGAAATGTTGCCTTGGCATCTAGCTGAAATAAAATAAGCTTTCTTATATTTTATTTCAAGTATCAGATTAGTTTGTGCTTCTAGTTTGAATTAGTCTATACATGACCTGTGTAGTCTCCTGACCTGTTTGAGGTCTCTAATAACCCTGATGAGTTGAATCAGGTGTGTTTGATTAGACTAGAGAGTGCATGCTGGGAGCTCCAGGCTGGAGGAAGACAGTCTGCTCATCAGTAACTGCATAGCAACCTTTCTTCAGAGTTTGTGACGTTCGTTTCAATTCATTTCAGTTTTATCTTAGCATTCATATTCAGCTCAGTTAGGAACTGAAATCTGCAATCTTGCTTTGAACTGATGAACGTGAACACAACCTCAAACCTTCAGCAACAGCAGACGGGAAACAATGTAAGCCGTTTGACATTTTTATAAAGCCAAAGAAATAACATGATGACATAGCTTACTTCAGATTTGTATGTTGCTTGAAAACTATAGTTAATTAGTCATTAGTTGAAGCATGCAGGTAATTACTAAAGCTGTACATGGCTACTTTTGAGTGCTGTGGTTTTTGACAGCAGATTGATGAATGTGTAGTTATAAGTTAAGTTAAGTTAACAACTTTATTAATCCCACAAGGGGCAATTCAGGCAGGGTAGCAGCATCATATAGCAGACACAAAACATCACATATAAAAAAAAAAAATTAAGAATTATAAGTAACAACACAACCCAACATGCTTCATAAATATATTCATAAAACAAACAAACAAAAAAAACAGATACACTTAAGACTTTGAATTGCAAAAACGAATAGCCTCTGGACAAAGGTAAATTTATATCTATTAGATGAGCATTTAATGCTTCTAAATCTTCTTCCAGAGGGCAGTACTTCAAAAAAAAACTTCTAGGGATGAGAGTCATCTCCCGTGATACTCTGAGTTTTCCTTAACATTTGTTGCTTGTAGAATTCTGCTAGACACCGTAAAGGCACACCAATAATTTTTGAGCAAGTCCTAACTAAGGTCTGCAAACGATTCTTGTTCCTAAGAGAGAGTGATGAGTACCAACATAGAAAGGAAAAACTCAAGACACTCTCAATAAAGGTAGTATAAAAAGTTCTCAGTATCTTTTTTTGTACACAGAAAGAGTTCAATTTCCTAAGAACATACATTCTTTGATTCACTTTCTTAATAATGACCTCTGTATTCTGCTGGAACTTTAAAGTAGTATCAAATATAGTTCCAAGATACTTATACTCCTGTACCCTTTAAGGGTCAAAGGAATAGCACTGAGACATGTTGTGTAACTAATCTACTTTCTATTTAAACAGTCATGTTTCTTATATCTTTTGAACATAATGTTTATATCTTGTAGTGATGGTTTCAAAACGGTGTATTTTATGGTTATTCCAGTGTCTTGCTCCATAGATGTCTGCTTTAATAGGGTGAACTAATTGATTAATTATCCCCATACTTACCTATAGTTGATTGATTGCATTAAGAATAGCAAACCTTTTGTGTGTATTACAAGTTACAGGAAGTGAAATGTTTAAATATGCAATAATTTCCATATATTCTCCAGAAATTAAATCTAAACATTACATAAAGACAGGTTCAATATTTTTGTTTCATTCTGTTGATATAGAGATAAAAAAACATTTTATTTTTTAAAACGGGGATTTTGGAGGACTTCTTTCATCAATCCTTGAATCAGAAAATACAGTCGACAAACAGAAAAATTCATTTTCAACATAAAAAAATAAAGATAAAATCAGGCAAATGATATATGAAGTAAAATCCTTCAGAATATAGTACATTTCAGTGTAAGTGCTGCTGAAGTGGAGATAAACTCATTTTGAGAAAATGTCCTTTATAAATATGTATTATAATTGAAATCTACAAATAGCCTAGATAAAGTGTGATCAATAAAAATCAAGCGAATTATATGTGAACAAACGTCTCAATAAAAACCTTGAGAATATATTTAGGAATAAAACTAAGTTTTGGTGTTAGTAAGTGCTGTCGAAGGGGAGGAAAAAATCATTTTGAGAATGTCCTTTAAAAATATGTATTATAGTAGAAGATGCAGATAGATAAAGTGCAATAAAAGGAATGCTTTAAAGTGCATTTTGGATGTTTTTTTTCCACTAATCTGAAAAATTATGGAAAGCCAAATAGTCCTAAATCTCAAAACTGACCAGTGCTTGAAAAACATGTTTGCCTGTCGTTTCTTGCAGTAATGCAATGGCACAACTCTGCACGGGGTAAATTAATGTTTGACTGTTTGACATACTGAAATTGTCTGTAGTAACTGATACAGGTTTCATGCTTTTTTCCCTTTTTGAACCCAAAGCATCTTTAATGCTAACATGACAAACACTTCATATCAAGTCTGTTTAATGAACACACACTCCGCAGCTATGAACAGCTTACACTATAACAATCGTGTCACACAATACAATGAAATTGATAATCGATGTTCAGCATATGATAAATGACATTGAACAGATGTGCTGGTGTGTTTCTGTGCTGTTACAGCTTACAAAAGATTGACTTGCTACACAGATTCAAACAGTCTGTCCATAGTATAAAAATGAAAGGCGATTGACCGGAGAGCCGCCAGTCAAAGACATTGTCAAAGTTTTACTGTACAAATTCAATTTGCAATTACAGGGCATACATTACAAATCCACACAGTACAAAACAACATCTTCATACTACTGAGAAATACTTATCCTGAGACCTGGTACACAAAGCACCCTCTGATAATAGGCCATGTTTATGGAGCTATGATTATGGACAGTTTGTGTTATTCAACACTATATGCATGTGTGGATGAATGCAATAGTGCAAAAATACTCTTCATATTTATCATACTTTAAGAACATCTCCTTCTGAAAACAGTCAGGATTGAGTTGTGGCACAGGAATGTGAAACATGATCAAACATGGAAGCGTTTATCATTACAGCAAATATAGAACAATTAAGGAAACATGGTAAAACAACAGTAATGCATGAATCTCATTCAACCTGTTAAGAACACGTCATTCATGTTTCACTCCAATAACAAATTTTCAGTTTTGCATTGCGACATTTTCATGACAATTAAGCACATTTCTCCCAAATTCTCATCATTGTAATGCATCAGTATCTTTTTTTCTGTAAGTTCTGTAATAACACTTTTTATATTACATTACAGTATAAAACAGGATACTGCAGCAAATATAGACATGTCACAAAATAATTGGTCATACAATTTATTAAAATAAATATTCAAATCAGCACTGAGGCAGTACAAAAAATACTACCATGATACAATAAATATTTTAATATTTAAATACTTTAATTACATCACTGTGTAAATTTGGAATAATTAATATTTTAATGTTTTCAAAAGGAGTCACCAAGGCTGCATTTATTTGATTAAAAATAGAAATATTATTATAATTTAAAATAACTGATTTGTATTTTAATATGTTGTAAACTGTAATTTATTCCTTTGATGCGCAGCTGATTTTCAGCATCATTACTCCAGTCTTCAGGGTCACATGATCCTTCATTACAATGATTTCTGAGGGATCGTGTGATACTGTTTGTGCTTAATCCGCATGAACAATGTAACGGTAATTATTTATTAACAGGCTGCATTTTTTTCTTTAGTTTTTTGAGAGACTCATCCTAACGCATTGTACATTTTTATTTTTATAACTTCAGCATTAAAATTATTCTAAAAGATGCGCATTCATATTTTTGGCATTTATAGAAAATATAAGATTAGATGTTAAAGAAGGTCTGTCAATGTTTAGCATCAAACTTTCAGCAATAAATTTAAGCAACTACTCTTAAAAACGAAACTGAATTGAACCGCGGCGAGAAGCAGGTAAAATGCGAGGAAAGCGTCGAATGGTCAAACCACGGTCTGCATGATGCAGAAATCAGCCGAGAGCTGGCGCTGCTTTGCTTATCCTACAGATACGGCCGTTTCCTCTAGTTGTTGGTGGTGACTGCAGGGGCATTATGTTCCCTCAGTAGTGTTCTGCACCTGTGGCGTACGTTTCCTCACTGAACTCTCTGACGGAGACTGATCTCTGCCAGCGGCGTCGCTCATCTCTCCTTCCTCTTCAGTCGACTCGTCTCCAGACACTCGCTCGCTCTCGTTGTCCAGGTCAGACGTGTGTTTCTCCTCCAGCTCTTTCACCATCACAACTGCACAGACACAAGGATTCGTTATATTAGAGACCGTTCATTAACCAAGTCAAGTTGAGCTGGGCTGAGTTATTAGAACTGGGGAAACTGATTTAAAAACAAATCTTAACAGAAAATGAAACCAATATTTACAAAAAAAGTTAACTTATTTCCAGCTAGTTGCCAATGAAACGCTTCTCATTTGTATTTAGTTTAACTCTATTTACTACTATATAGACCCATATAAATTACAAAAAAGAGAAAAAAAAACTAATGCAAAATATTAATAAAAAACTGTAATACTAAAATAACACTGAAACTGGGCATTAAATATTCACAATATATTTCAAATGATTTACTAGCATTTTAACATAAGCAACAGTTTTTAAATTAACTACGAGTTCCTATTTAAAGTGTTAATAATACTTTATTAAAATAAAAAGTTGTTGTTAATGCAGCTGAACTAATATGAACCAACAATGTACAGCTGTATTTTATTAATGAACATAAATACTGTACCAAATGTATAGCCTACTTGTTAATGTATTTTATTAAATGTATTAACTAATGTTAAATAATTGTGATACCAAAAATAAGGTGCAATGATAAGATTCAAATAACATTATGCTACACTGTAAAATGAAACATGATTCATATAATTAGTGCAGAGTATATAATAAGTGTTTCTAATCTCACCTGTTTTGTCTTCTCTGTGCTTGGATCTGGACGGCCAAATACAGTCAGCGATCAAAACCAGCATCTAATTGAGATAGTTTTACCATTAGACAGAGTTATTATGTCAAACCCAGCAGCTGAAGTTCACTTCTGAAAGTTTGGTCCACCCACCGGATCCTCAAAAGAGCCGCAGAATCGACCAGTGTTACACAACTCACCGTTGTATAATGTAGGAGCTATTTTCTCTAAATGTATTATATAATTCCTTCTGCTGCAAGTCATCATGTCTCTGTACAGTGTGCGATCTGCTTCATACAGCTCTCGCATCGGAGGAATCAAGTGCACTTTGTTGGCTCCTTTGGTAAATGGTCTTTTTAGATCTGTAGCACGGACGCTCCGTACACAGGAATAATTATGCATGAGATACTTTCATGCAAAGAGTAAAGCATTTCACTTTAGGCTTGGAGCATGAATAATACATTAACCCATCTAAACTGTGAAAATGATGTACTTAAACTCACCAGGCCGAGCATCAGTCCCATAAAGAGCGTAATGATGGCAAAAATCACATAAGAGCCCCAGGAAGGGATACCAAGCGTATTCATCAGGTACGTGTGGATTTGCTACGTTGAATAGACAAAATAAGAATATATTTAATACAAATGACAAGATCAAATTCAGACTTGACAGGTTTCTTCATCAAATTAAACTCTGTTTGGTAGATGAAAGCAAAGTCTGCAGTGAATGGGTGCCGTCAGAATGAGTCCAAACAGCTGATAAAAACATCACAATAATCCACTCCAGTCCATTAATTAACATCTGGAGAAGACAAAATTAAGACCTTTTTAATTTCAAACTGCCTAAAATATGAATCCACAATCCAAAGTGCATCTCCTGTTGTCTCTCACATCAAAATCCAGCCACATATTTGTTTTGAGCTGTTTTGGTTTGTAAACGGTGCTTGATCTGTGCAGATTTCTCTCCTGATTCACACCAGAACACGTTTACACTGGAGGAAGCGTTATGGACTCGTATTTTTGTGTCTTATGTCTTAATTATGGATTTGTTTCAGCTTTTGTCTTCTCAAGACTATAACTGATGGACTGGATTACTTGTGGATTATTGTGATGTTTTTTATCAGCTGTTTGGACTCTCATTCTGACGGCACCCATTCACTGCAGAGGATGCACGTATAGATCTAATTTTTAGCAAATTTTCATTTTGGGCTTTTTTAAAGACAATACCACAGATCAAACTGCTAAATATTTCTTACTCTGATCCACACCGAGAGACGAAACAGAGTAGCCATTCCTGACATTCTGTAAAAGAATAAAATGGTTAAGCAAAGAGTTAATATACTAAATGTTTTCACTTAATTTAACTTAATTGTATACCGTATGTGATTTCAAGAAGCAAACACAAACACATTTTTCTAGACAGAAAAGGTTGTATTTACAGAAGAGAAGATGGTGACTTCCATCCTGGCACCGGCTCAACCATCGCCCACTTTTTCTGCTCAACATACGCCTGGATGTCCTCAATAGTACGTGATGAAACATATTTGCGGAAATTTCCATCTTTAGCGCTGTGGATGAGAGGGGTTGTTCAATATTATACTTTAAATCAATACATGCTATTTTAAATGTAAAAATGGAACGTAAAAGAATGTTTTGAAAGCCAGTTTTGTCATAACCCCTGAGGGGAATATAAATCCAGTCATCTGAGGACTTACTGAAATATAGTCGGCAGTGTTGTAACCAGAAACCTCCCACTCAGACCTGCAGAACAAAAGAAGAGAGGACGTATATACTGATGCAGACACACAGATAGAAGAGCGAGCACATCCTATACCGTCCAAAGAAGTCCCTTCGGCATGGGAAGGCGTGAGCGGTCTATAGCAGAGCTGTAATAAGAGTAAAGCCTGACCGCTTTCTGACAGTAACAGGCGTTTTCTCAGAAACACATGAGAGAGACGCCATTCAAGCCCCTGCAGGTGCAAGCACCGGACAACAGACCCGCATCATTAGCCGCTTAAATACAATCTCTGCTTGCATTTAAAATGCAATTAGCGTTCAAAGGGAATGGTCTAAATGCGGCTGGTATTAATAAGAAAGGCTTTCATCTGCTTGTGATGTCACTCAATGGCACACATCAAATATAGCTGATAATAACTGCAGGAGGAATTGAAATTAGTGACGTGTTAAAGTCCCACAGTAGTTCATTCGAGCCACATGACTAAACTTAAAGACTCTGTGTGCAAACAATCCAGCAGTGTTTGATATAAACGCTGTTGATCAGACTGGACGCAAACAAGACGTTCATGCTATTGATAGTATCTTACGCACATCATTATTTTCAACGGCTTTGAATGTGCCACATCCGGTTTTATAATATTAGCATCACTGAGGTCTTGTTTTAACTCAGCTGCTGCACAAGCCGAACAGGAGAAACACTGTGTTCAATGAGACAGTCAGAAGACTTTTCAATCTGCATCTCCATTATTTACCATGGATTTACTGTAGTAACACTCACTGCACTGTGGTATTGTGGCAGAACATGTGGGATATTCACATCGAATTTTATTACAAGAGTAATTGTATAAAATTATAGTACGTATGTGTGGTTAAGACAGCTATAGCATGTGTGCATTTATACTGAATGGTTTTAAACTAATGTTTTTTATACAAATAGACTACCTAAAAACCATATAGTTATATATGTACCATGTTATTGAGGTGCTATATGTGTGGTTTTAACTGTTAATCATGATTTAAATATGCTACTATAGGGGACCAATGCTAAATAAAAAACACCTTGGTCAGAATATTTTTTACCATATAAAACTGAGGTTGCTCAATTTTTGTACATTTTGATAATGAACAAAAATGTACCTCTGCAGCCTAACTCAAGCTACTATCAAATGTGCATTTCTAAGTTACAAAAAAATGATATTATTAATATTATGAGGCAACCCAAACCTGTTTCTTGATTTGAAATATCACTCATTAGAGCATGCAGAAACTAATAATGTTTTTTTTTCTATTTAGATATTATTTTGTTAAGGAAAATTAATGGTCTCGTTTCTCCAACTTTCTCTTTGGAGCAAAAATCTGGCTTTTAATTTGAAATAAATAAAGATTTGTCATTTATCGTGATAATTATCGATATCGACTGATATTTAAATAATTCTGGCCCATATCGCCCAGCCCTAATTGGCAGTAGCACGTTCCTGTACTTGCAGCAGCAGCAATAACCAACAGCAGCAGTGCAGCAGATCTATTCTGCCGAGACCAAACACATTCATATCCATCACCATACTGAACTCTTCTGAGAGTTGGCATGATTGAACTGTGATTAGTACTACTACGGTTTATTGTATTTCCTGTACATATGAATATTCATTTTTACACACAAAAAATCTATATAATATAAAATGTATTATTTACTAATTGTATTTCCTGTGTGCGTGTATGTGTGTGTAATTGTACTAAAATTATAAGTATTTTTATTATTTATTGTATTTATGTATATTTCCACACACACACACACACACACACGTGATAGATAGATCCTTAAAGACTTGAAATGATTTGCACTTTAAATTCTAATCTATCATATACAGTAACTAAGAAGCAATGGTCAAACCTGGTTGTTGAGTAACGTCGACTCTGCCCACTGATATACCCAGACTTTCACTTTGTCTTCCAAGACTCTCCCAGTCTGTTTGTAAATGCTGGCAGGCCGGACACCACGGAGCATAACTGATAAAACACAAAAAAAGATCGATTCAATTACATGCATGCTTAAAAATCATATTTAACTCTCTGCGTGCTGAACGTGAAGGTGGGTGTAACCCTGATGATGTGAACATGTCTACCATTGGCCGTTATTTACGCAATAACATCCACAATATTTTTACATATAGACGCTTAATGCATAACATGACGATTTGAAACGATTTGAGTGCATTTTTATATATTATTGCAGCAAAAAAGATAGATTTGAGAACACTTCCGGTTATAACAACACACACGTCACTGCAAACCAGACACTGTTATTGTTATACATTGTTTCAGTATAAATGGTTACATTGTTGCAGAGCGCGGCAGATCAAAGCGGCATCGAATCGCTGCGTTATTAATCTGATCACTGACACGTGAATCCTGCAGCTCGTGATCAGATCACACATCCTGTACTCACAATTTGATCATCCACTCGTCCTGCAGGATGCGCGTCCAGTTAGCGTCGGTCACCGTCAGCACACCACTAGTGTCCGTCTGAGCGACCAGTCCAGCCGCGAGCGTCAGGAACACAGCACTGATCCAGCAGGAGCTTCTGCAATACTTCTGCATGTCAGCGCGTCTCAGTCCCGCCATGTTGCTGCTGCTGCAGGAGCACATGATTGAACACAGGCAGGAAATACAGCAGCAGCAGCAGCGGCGCCTTGAGCTCAGCTCGACAGATGTCATGCAGGAAGCACCGCTGCAGCCTCTTACTACCACCGCCATATTCAAAATATTTGCCATGCATTTAACACATTGTATATTAAACATCACGTACAGCATATTTTGTCAATATATTAAAAATATACTGAACATTGTGTATGTGTATTTATTATTACTATTATAATTATTATTATCGTGTGTATATAATTCATTCAACTTTATTTAGCAAGAAAACACAATACAATCTAGAATAAAAAATACACATAATTGTGTGTGTTAGTGAGATTGTACGTTTGTGTATGTGTATGTATTAATATGTTTATTATTATTATTATGAATTGTATTTTGTGTATTGTAAGATTTTTCAATTTAAATATACATCTAAGATTGAATATATATATATTTTATTGCACAAAATGCAATTAATAATAAAATTAATACAATTAATTCATTGTTTTATTATATAATATATATATATATACACAACATTTTAAAACAGTAAAATGTAAAAAAAAAAATATATATTATATATAAATAAGGATATTACATATTACAATTGTATGTTTTTATTGTATATATTATATTGCTGATTATTTGTCTATATAAGTATTTTCTCCTGGAGTATTTCTGCTATTCCGGGAGCGTTATCTAATCTGTCCCACACACGTGAATTAAAGGTGGATTTTATGAAGTTATGGTATTTCCTGTTTATGTGAGCTCTTTCAGGGGCAGCTTACATAACACATCACGGTATAACTCGCAAAAACATGCCTGCTTCATAAATAATATACAACAAAAATGCTCAGATGTGTTTTTTTGCTAATCAAAGATCGGTTTTATATTTTTGCTGCAGTTCTGATCTCTGATCACATTGAGGCTTATAGATCAATATATAACAGACAAATTAATCTGTATGTAATTTCAGTACATAATAATAATAATAAAGATACAATGTTGGAGCACTTCATGCTTCCTTCTGCTGAGCAGCTTTTTAAAGATGCTGATTTCATTTTCCAGCAGGATTTGGCTCCTGTCCACACTGCCAAAAGCACCAAAAGTTGGTTAAATGAGCATGGTGTTGGTGTGCTTGACTGGCCAGTAAACTCACCAGACCTGAACATAGAGAATCATAGAGGTATTGTCAAGAGGAAAATGAGAAACAAGAGACCAAAAAATACAGATGAGCTGAAGGCCACTGTCAAAGAAACCTGGGCTTCATACCACCTCAGCAGTGCCACAAACTGATCACCTCCATGCCACGCCGAATTGAGCCAGTAATTAAAGCAAAAGAAGCCCCTACCAAGTATTGAGTACATATACAGTAAATGAACATACTTTCCAGAAGGCCAACAATTCACTAAAAATATTTGTTTTATTGGTCTTATGAAGTATTCTAATTTATTGAGATGCACCTGTATGTGAGATGCATGATTGCATTCAGGGCTGAACTGTATAGGATTTAGATTTCCAGATGTGGAAGAGGAATGAAAGACCCGCACATGAGACGAGCCAGCGTTGTCTTTGTCAGTCAGTATTAGTGCATGAGTATTTGAATTATCACCCTCCGCCTGAACTGGTCAATACTGGAAGCAGATTATATCAGGGTGTGTTTTGTCCAGTTCATTTCAGTGTGCTTCCTTCTGATCTGCAGAAAGCCAAGTCTTAATCCCAGCTGAACACCTCTGGTGTGACTTTAAATGCAGACCTTGAGCCAAAAACTCATCACCAAACACCAATGACTTGGACATTCATTATATAAAAGTACTACACCCCCTTCTTTAGAAGAGAAAAAGTCACTTCCAAACTGTGGCAACAAAGACATTCATGTACTTAATTGTATTTCTACCTCTGTTGCAACAGTTTTTAAGTGTATGAAATGACTGTACCCAATATGTACTAGGGTGGCCATGCGTCCGGATTTTGGCCGGACAGTCTGGATTTTAAGCCAGCGTCCGGCGCAGCCTCAAGCCGGACACTCATTTGTCCTCCTTTTTGGAGTTGTGCTGAATCTGCCTTAAAAAAAACCCGCTCTGGAATCTTTATTGGGACGTAACAGGCTTAGCGTGTAATGCCGTAAGATCTCTGGTCAAACAAATGATTGGCTGAAAGCGGTGTCACATAAATATCTGATATATCATTGGTTAAAAATGTAAACAAGCCTCCACGTGCTGGCTACGTCATATCATAACGTTAACATGCCGAAACGTCAGAACTCCTTCAATCCACCTTTAATTCACAAAAGAGCACACATTTATATCAAAAAGCAGAAGAGACACTTTTCATGGATTTTGCACACTCTGTGGCTGTGAAGAAGAAAATAAAAAGTTAAAAATAAGAAGTTAAATTTACATAATTTATATTTGGCAAGTTGTTGCACGCGTATTTTTTAAGTAAAATATAAATATGGAATTAAGTAAATCTACTTCACTAAGTTATCTAAAATAAGTAAAGGAAATGAGTTTCCTTTTCTCTTTGACTTTTGACTTGGAAATGACTTTTCTCTTTGGCTCTCAACGGAGGTGGTCGCTTTCTCTCCCCGTCCTCACCCTTATCTTCCCTGCTTTGCTCCCTTGTCTCGTGAGAGACTCTCTCTGCACTGCTCTCCAAACTAAAATATTATGGATTAACTGGTCTCTTAATGCAATTGACACTATGGAAACTTGGGTTTCGGGGAACCTGACTGCCCTGACGGAACGTTCGCAGCCGGCTCTACGATGGCGCGTGGGAGAGGTGGCGAATCGTGTGTCTTGCGGCTCTTTCCGTGGAGGACATTGATATCTACCTTTTCGGAACCATGATAACAGGTATTTTGCTGATTGGATTAGGCTTTACCCTGGGTTATCGAAGAATTCAGAAAACGGGAACAGCTGTCCAAAGCCCCACAAGGCTGCCCGTATGATTGAAGCTGTGGGAAGAGCGGTCAGCATTGAGACTGAACTATAATCGCAATATGGATTCTACCAAGGAGAAGTTCACGGCTTTACAAAGGGAAATTGATTAAAATGAGACCAAAATGGACAAAAACGGACAGAGAGTAGCCTGCAAAAATTGGAATGTTTACTCGCCCCAAAGACAAAACAATCTTATCTTTTCTGGCTCCCCTACAGTGGCCTTGGCAAGGCTGTTGCTGGAATAAACCCCGGGAGTGCAATGCAGTTAGACGCTCTTGCGTTCCTCCCCACCCTACAGACATTACAGACATTACAGACATTGCCCCCCCCCCCCGACCATTCGCCTCTGTTCGCTTCGATCCGCTGGCCTGGTCAAGCGGGTCTGACCAGCGCCGGATCAGTGGCTGCGGGATCAGATGGCTGCTTGCTGGGCCGGATTCACTTCCCCTGTGGCTATGTCGTGTATGTGCTTTTGTGTTGCTGAGGTGTTTTTCCTGTTCTCACACTGTACTCCCCAAGGAGCATAGTCTGGGAGTTATTTTTTTTTCTCCTCACTTTCCTCATGTAAATGCTGTATTTTTCTTCAATTCTACTTGCATTTCACTACTGATTATACTTGTATGATTGTGTATGTGACGAATAATAAAGAACCTGAACCTGAACCTGAACCTGAGTTCATGTAACGTAGCCAGGTAGAGTTTGAGTAATTTCTACTTAATTATTTTAAGGTTACCGTGCACTACTTAAGTACATTTCACTCAATCACATTTTGTAAACTATACTCAAACAACATAGCATTGAAAAGAATAAAGCCTACAAAACAAGTGGTTAAGTTACAAGTACGTATGTAAGCAAGTAGATTGATCGTTATCCATTTTAAGGTGTTATGTAGGCTCAAAGTAGTTATTACCTGAATGAACGCTTGAATACTTGACACATGATACACAGTGATGGTGACAATCAGTAAATCGTGTTTGAGTATGAATGGGTCATTTTGAGTAAAATATGAACTCCAGATGTCACACATCCCACTGCCATCTCAACACAGCTGTGCCAACTCTGCAGCTGACCACCATGCCCACCTTCACCTGTCTTTGCCGTCCATCACGACCCTCGTTGCTGCTGTGAGACTGGAATCTGATCATGGATGAGAAAGAAACATTGAGGCTGTCTTTGCCTGAGTGAACAGAGAAGATGAGGAAGACCATGATGACACACATGAGCCACACAACCTTGAAGCAAGAGCGGGAGAACATGTGTGGGATAATCTGGCTATCACTGTGTCTGCTCCAAACATTTGTGTGCCTGCTCTCATGAGCACCGCTACCTGTAAAACATTTAAACAGAGTAAAATGTGAAACTTTGAAGCTTCTGAAAACTGGGCTCCATTGACTGATGTTGTATGAACAGAAACCAGCAGGACAAACTTGACTAATCACATCCTCGATGTCTTTTGGGCTTTCTCTAGATGCTCTCGCAGGCTCTGGGGTCACCGAGGATGAAGAGACCACAGTAACATCCAGCTCAGATGAAGCAGTGAGGGCAGGTGGAGTAAAGGAGCGTCTCATTCATGACACTGGATCATCTCCAGGATGCTGCTGTGGACTTCTCCATCCTCACTGCTCACAGCAGTCTGCAGACATTTCAGATCCTGCAAAGAAGCACAAATATAATACAAACGCAGTCATCATACAACACAATCTCATTTGATTTCTGTATTAGAAGTAACAAACTGATCTTACTTTACGTTCTTGTTTCAGGTTTCCTTTTTTCTCACAAATGCTGCCATCATCTTTCCTTGCAGGTCCTGCTCCACCACAGAAGATCTGCAGTAAAGGCACAGAAATCAAGAATTAGAAAAGTGCTGCCTTTGCCAGCAGCAATCAGTCACTCTGCGCCGGATAAACACACTTGTGTCTCATCTGTCCCTGTAACATCCAGACAAGAGTCAGTCATTTATCTGCTCAGTACTACACTTAAATGTCGAGGTAGCTGCTGATGTTAACTCACTTTTTATCCAACACGAATGCTCCTTAGTTTATCAACAGACTAATAGAAAACAAAAGAGATAAC
Source organism: Schizopygopsis pylzovi (assembly GCA_027422435.1). Taxonomy (NCBI): domain Eukaryota; kingdom Metazoa; phylum Chordata; class Actinopteri; order Cypriniformes; family Cyprinidae; genus Schizopygopsis; species Schizopygopsis pylzovi. The sequence continues at coordinate 2,949,299 of CM049829.1, read as the reverse complement.
GTACGTTTAGTAACTTCATGTAGATGTTTTTGTACAGTATTTACTTACATTCATGTAAAGCAGTGTTGACAACAGTGAATTCTACATAATAACACAAATACATTACTCACTCAGATGTCTATTTCATGTCTATTAGATGTGCTCATATGCAATTCTTTTAGAACATTTTCCTGCCACATATCAAATAGACATTTAGTCATCGTCTTTAAGATGCATATGGTTTATGCAAATTCACTCTGGTGACGTACTACGGGAGTTTTACCGCAAAATCACAAATATACTGTACTGTTTAGCATTTACACATTAAGCAATTCAACTGTTTGCTCTACAGTAGTTCAACAAATATGATTTGAACACAAGGAACCGTGTTTTGGTTTGTAATACTCATATTTGTAAACGCGCGTCACTGTTCGAACAAGGCAACAGTAACTCAAATAACCACTCGTTATAACCAAGATCTGCAGAATACCATCTCTGAACACACAACACATCGAACCCTGAAGCAGATGGGCTCCAGCAGCAGAAGACCACACCGGGTGCCGCTCCGGTCAGATAAGAACAGCACACGGAGGATACAATTCACACCGGATCACCAAAACCGGACGATAGAAGATTGGAAAAACGTTGCCTGTTCTGATGAGTCTTGATTTCTGCTGCATTCAGATGTAGAGTCAGGATTTGGTGTAAAGAACATGAAAACATGGATCATCCTGCCTTGTGTCAACGGTTCAGGCTGCTGGTGGTGGTGTAATGGTGTGGGGGGTATTTTCTTGGCACACTTTGGGTCCTTTAGTACCAATTGAGCATTGTTTAAACGCCACAGTCTACCTGAGTATTGTTGCTGACCATGTCCATCCCTTTATGACTACAGTGTACCATCTTCTGATGTACTTCCAGCAGGATAATGCACCATGTCACAAAGATCAAATCATCTCAGACTGGTTTCTTGAACATGACAATGAGTTCACTTTACTCAAATGACCTCCACAGTCACCAGATCTCAATCCAATAGAGCATCTTTGTGATGTGGTGGTACGAGAGATTCACATCATGGATGTGCAGACGACAAATCTGCAGCAACTGTGTGATGCTATCATGACAATATGAACCAAAATCTCTGAGGAATGTTTCCAAATGAATCTATACCACGAAGAATTAAGACAGTTCTGAAAAAAAGGGGTCCAACCCGGTACTAGCAAGTGTACCTAATAAAGTGGCCAGTGAGTGTATATATACTTTACAAATGATGAGGCCTATAACAAAAAAATCTGAAGTGAAATTAGGAAATGCTTAGGCCTACTTGTAACTCTACACGACACATTTGAATTAGTAAATTGTTCCTGTGATCTGCAAACACATCAAACATGATAGAAGTGATATAAAGACACAAAAGACACATAATGTTGGCCATTTTTATGTGTCACCAAAGTGCATCCCTGTCTTGCTCAAATACAACAGATAATAAATATTATGATTCTCCAAAAACAAAACCTTTATTCATACAAACTTATATCAGTCAACACACTATTACTACAAAGCAAGTTCAAAATACTGCATCCCGGTACACATGACACGATAATGCTGATAATAACGATAATACTCTCAGTATCTGTTTGACGTGATTGTGCATGAATTGTGGTATAACTTTTGTGTCTGTGGTTAAAACAAGATGTTCATGCAGTGAGTAGTTGATGCCCTGAAGTAATCATATTTGTTCTCCGCCATCTTGATGCTTATAATGAAATGGTGGTGTGTGTCATCATATCTGACTGGCAGATGTACTGATGTGTGTTTACTGCGCAGACTCATTAGGCGCGTTCGACTTTAAGCAGCACTGCGCAGAATGGTCAGTGTATGACATCATGCTTTCGAATCGCTCTCGCGGATACTTTCATGTCATACACTGACCATTCTGTGCCTATTGACATGATTGAGAGCAAACGTGAGAGGTCACGGGCCTAGGGTGTGGCCAAGTAAAAATAAAAATTCTCCAAAATAAATCACAATTTTTATTTCGATATAGCAAAAATAGCTCCTTGTCGCAAAAAATCTATAAAATTCGCAGCAACAATGAGAAAGTAGCTAAATTTGGCGACAAAATCCCCAAATTGGCAACACTGCTGCTGTCACAGCTCACTCAGGGCGGGTCTAATGTAAGACGGCCCTGTCAATCAACGATTGTGGGAGCGGCCTTCTTCCGTGTGACGTCACACAGACAAGAAGCTGAGAATGGACTCATTTGAAAAAGGGGATATTATTTTTAGGGATTAAAATAAAAACACTGGGTGGATTTTTGCCATTATAGGGTAGATGTGTACACACACTGCCAACACACATTTATGTTCAAACAACATGTAAACGTGAATTTAGCATCTGATGACTGATTAATTTGGGTCTTTTTCATTCTTTATGTATGTATTTATAAAGTACATGTTCTTTTCATTTCCTTCTGTAGCATAATATTAATGTGCATTTAAACTTGAATTTGTCATTTAAGTTATGTGCAATTGAAATCACTTTCCCCCCACATTTTAGTCTCATTACAATAGGGTACTAAATGGGAAAGGCGCTTGATTGTCATGAAAAAATAGTCACAATACAAAAAATAAAATCAAATAAATAAATAATAATAATAATAATAATGTTAGTAAAAATAGGCTTTAAAATAGCCTTTTTCTTTATTTATAAAAGGTATATTCTTTTCATTTCCTGTAGCACAATATTATTGTGCATTTAAACTTTGATTTATATAATAATTTATTTGTAATTTAAATTACTTTCCCCCCACATTTTAGTCATGAAAAAAGTCACAATGCTAAAAAAAGAAGAAAATTATTAGGGGCAATACAAATAAGCTCTTTTCTTTTTTCATATATATGTATTTATAATATATATATTATTTGTATTTCCTCATGCAGCATACTGTATTATTGTGCATTTAAACTTTTCAAATATGTTTACAAAGATTTTAATAAACCTACATTGTTATAGTAGGTTATATATATATATATATATTATATGGCTACACTTAGTATTAAATTTCCCACTGCAACATATTTTAGCATTTAAACTTCGATGTATTTGTAATTATTCAAACAGATGATGATGCTGATTTCTATAGGGCTAAATAAGCTGGCAGTAAATCCCCGTGTGTGTCCTGCATGCGCTCTCTTTGCTGAGGTGTTATGAAATGTTAATTGTTCCGGTTGCTCCAGCAGAGGAGGGACGCGGTGCGCGCTAGGAGGCGCTGGATCTCAGTGCGCACACGAGTCAATGTGCGGAGGACTCTCTCTCTCTCTCTCTCTCTCTCTCTCTCTCTCTCTCTCTCTCTCTCTCTCTCTCTCTCTCTCTTTCTCTCTCTCTCTCTCTCTCTCTCTCTCTCTCTCTCTCTCCGTCTCTCTCTCTCTCTCTCTCTCTCCGCTGCTGATCATTTGCTCCGCGTCTTCGATCTCTCCTTCCGTTCTCAACCACTAATCTGCGGCGTTCAGTCCAGTCAAGCAGCATGAACTGAACGCGTCTAAATGACCATCCGAGCGCGTAAAGCGTTTCCATTCACCACAACTGTTCCTGTGTCATCCGGGGCGCTCCGCTTGGGCTTCTTTCCGGAGAAGAAAGAGAGAGACTCTTGAGATTTTTTTTTTGCGCTGCTTTGGGTGTAAATGTTGAAGCTTGAATGGCTGGAGCTCAACCTGGCGTTCATGCGCTTCAACTCAAGCCAGTGCGCGTGTCCGAGAGTCTGAAGCGAGGCAGTAGATTTATGAAATGGGATGAGGTAAGTCACCACCAGCCTTGCGCGCGTGTGTGTTGTGTGTGTGTGTGTGTGTGTGCACGTGTTTGACCTCTTCAAGTCAGAGAATGAATGCATGTGATGCTTGTGCGGTGAATGCGGTTTGTTTGATCGCTCGCGCGGATGTTGCATTGTTTACAAGCCCCGCATGAACGCAACAAACGCCGCAGAGCCTCTCAATCAGCTCCCCATTGATCTCTATTGATGTTAGACGGGCTTTGACTTGCACAGAGTCTCTGCAGAGCCTCGAGAATGACATCAGGTTACTCTGTGTGCAGTGATGTATCACTGCAGACCTGACTGCACTAATGCAACGAGCTCATATGTGATTGCTCACTCTGTGTCTGTAATATGAAGCCTTTAAAACAAGCGTGCAGTCTGCTAGAGAATGTCGCATTTATAGCGAGTGCTGCATGAGCATGGATTGAGTGCTGAGGATCTCACACACATTCACCTGTTGGATGAGAGAGTTTTCTGCGAGGAAAAACTCCCTGCAGCTCTAGATGAAGGAATTTAAAGGCTTTACATGTGATAAATGTCACAGTTTCTGTATTTTAAAGCACATACATGATTTCATTTGTTTCTGTTATTGCAGATGCTTTATTTTGTACCAGATGTTGAGACATTTAGTATGTTCTCCCTACACTGAAAATAAAACTGGATGTAGAAAGAGTTTTCTTTTAGCTAGTATATTTTACCATTAATAAAAAAACTGCGAGTAACATATTGAAATAAATATAACATTTTGACAATATACTGACTGAACACTCTTAAAAATAAAGGTGCTTAATCCATAGAAGAACCATTTTGGTTCCACAAAGAAGCATTCAGTCAAAGGTTCTTTAAAGAACATCTCTTCTTACCTTTTTATAATCTGAAGATCCTTCTTTCACCACAAAGACGCTTCTGTGAAACAGAAAGATGTTCAGATGTTAACGGTTCGTTATGGAACCATTCAGACAAAAAGCTTCTTCTATGGCATCGTGAAGCACCTTTATTCATAAGAGTGTGTTTCCTTGTAAAATGTTCTCCAATAATCTGTGTTTTTATTTACAACTATCATTTTTACAGTGTGATATTACATTCAGTGGTTGATCGATATGAGTTGTAATGTATTTTAGTTTTAGTTCATGCTTATGTTGAATATCCGGCTGCACCATTAATCAAAAATCAACTGTAATTCAACTAATAAGAAGTTTTGATGTGGTTATGTTTTACATATCAGTCATTTTGTCTATTAATGCTCAAAAGTGAAATATTAAAGCCATGAATTCATTTGAAAAAATTCTGCTATAAATTCTGTCAAAAAAAAGCTGGTATATTATGTTATTGTAAATCTAGTTCATTAAATCTGATATCATTTTCAGCATTCTTTTATTTGATCATTTTACACTTTTTTAATTACAAATTACAAAAGCTGTTTTATAAGCTCGTTGGTGTAAATCTAGGTAATGCATCTGAAAAAAAACATTTAAACAGTTAAATATGAAGAGGTTTTAATGTGGAGTAAATCAGGTAAAGTGAAATCTGTGCTGGTGTTGTAACATCAGTACTTTGAATGCTTTGAAAGCTATTCTTGGTCATTTTAATACAGGCTACATTCATTTTAGAACGGCTATAAATTCTGTCCAGAAAAGCTACCAGAGATTTTAAGAAGTGAAGCATTTTATTGAATATTTGGCATATTCCCCCTAATATTGTGTATGATATTAATACATAGATTACATATATTATTATATGAATAATAATATTTATTGGTTGAACAATATGGGTCTAAATGATCAATTCTTGGACTTTTGCTTTTAGTTCTCACAATAAAATCAGCTGTAATTCAGTTTTTACGTTCTGTAAATCATTCTTGTGCTGTAAATTATTTAAGGTAAAATATTTGTTGATGTTGGGGACATCAGTACTTTGGTCTGTTATATATAATGCTTTAAAAATGACTTTTATATTCAGTTTTGATCATACAGGCTACATTAATTTTAGCAACTGCTGCTATAAATTCTGTCCAAGCTGGTGTAATATGTTAATGTAACTCTAATTTTATTCAAATTATCGAGAGTAAAACATTTGTTGATGTTGGTAACATCTGTATTTTTGTCTATTATGTAATGCTCTAAAGCTAAATACATTCATTTTAGAAACTTCTGCAATAAATTCTGTCCAAAAAAGCTGGTTTGGTTATGTTCGTATTAAATTCAAGTCTAATACTATTAAAATGAAGTCTGATACAATTTTCAGCATGTTTTTCTCATTTAAAAAAAAAAAATGTTATCACAAATTTACACCTGATACCATTTTATCTAGCATTTTCTATCCAATTTAAACACATTTTCATTCTAAATAATAAGAATAATAAACATAATTAAAACGGGTTTTAGAATGATTTGAGATGTTATAAAGACGTGTCTGTGTCTCAAATGTAATGATATAACCCAGAATCTGAAATATTGCTTCATCTCGCGTCTCGGATTTACATTTCCAGGTTTAAAAGGGAAACAATCCCATCTTCTGGATGTACCCGTGCTCTTTTAGAAGCTGTAATCACTAAGAGATGTGAGTTTCTGAAGGAGTCTGACTGGCATCAGCACAATAATGCCGTGCAGCTTTACATGAGCTTATGCTGAAAAATGTTGACGTTTAAAAGCTTTTCACTGCAAATAAAACGGGAAATATTGGCCTGTTGCTATGGCAACTTTCATGCTTTAAATTCCCGTGTTCCTTGCCTGCCTTACGTTAGTGAAGACACGCCGCGCCGCCCAACTTAGATGTGCGGTTAGAATGTGGGCAGACCCACACAAGAGCTAAAATAACACAATCAATTACAGATCTCTGTGGAGAGGACGGTACATGCTCGGCGTCGGTTCTGCTGTGATCTGAATGATTACCGGCCTGCATGAATCACACTCATATAGAGCGCTTATGCAACGTCTGAGTCAAACCTCAAATTTCGGTGCGTCCCGAGACCGTATCGAGAAACATGTTTTCAAGTGGATTGCTACATAAATCCCAAGTGTTCAAGATTAGTCTTCACCTCCCACAGAAACATGACGTCTGCTTACGTAAGACTTTGATTCTGCTGTGCTTTTTATTTAGTGCACTTTAAATAACTCCTGCAGCTGCATGTACAGATCATATGCACTTTTATGGGTTTTATTCCACCCGTTTGCTCTGAGCCGCTCTTATTTGAGTATATGCTATTAGCTTTTGTTAATTATTTGAATTTTGTTTTATTTTTTAGTTCATGTTTTAGTTATTTTGTTGTGCATTTTATTAATCTATATGTGTACAGTAGTCAACATGTGAAGTGGATGACAAAAGTTCATCAAAGTTGTCCTAAAACCAAAATGCGTTCTTATAGGACAAGTTTGATTAACTTTTGTTATCCACTTCAAATATTGATTACTATATTTTATAGATTTTTATTCATTAGTTTTTGTACTTCAAGCTAAACTAAATGAAAATTATAAATATTTTATTTTATGAGTTATGAGTTTCACAATTTGAGTTGAATTACTGAAATAAATGAACTTTTCCACGACATTCTAATTTATTGAGATGCACCTGTACATATTTAAAATCCGTCTTTCTCTCCAGCAGAACCGACCAAAATTAATATGCATCATGTGGATTGTCCATAATGTTGTCTAGCAATAGCAAGTGTTAAATCATGGTTTGTGTACACTAAAGGTTATTGGCCTTATATGTCCTTACTCAGTTCCTCTTTTCCAGCCAAAATACTTATTTTCATGGGACCTTAATGCATATTGTGAATATGTTTTACATGAATTGTGCTGTGTATTGTCGTTTTTCTCTGCTTAGGATTCATCTACGGTGACTCCGGTGACGTTGCGCGTCGATCCGCAGGGATATTTCCTCTACTGGACGGATCAGAATAAGGTCATTTCTCAAATCTACATCCAATGCATCCTGACTGAAGCTTGTGATCTTTATTGTGTGTTTTTCAGCAAGTCGTCCCAGTTTTGTGTGCAATGTTTGCTGAGCCCATCGCTGTGTTATTCTGGTATTATAGCTATACCATCTTACTATTTATTAGTCTTTCATTTGTATTATATATTTTCATTTTCATTTTAGTTAAAACTTTAGTAATTTAGTTTGTTGTGTTGATCAAATATGTCTATTTTATGAATATTTTATTTCATTTTTAGTTCTTCATTTAGTACTTAAACTGACATTTTGCCTTTATGCAACTAATTTAAATAGTTTTTTATATCTCTCTAATAAGTTTTTATTTATTTAATTTATTAAAATTAGCATTAAGTGTCGTTTTTATTTCTGTATTTTCCATTATAATTTAAATTTTAGGAAAAGTTTTAGTCATTTTGTTGCAGTTTTCTTGTTGTTGTTTTGATGAAATGTTTATTTTTAGCTTTTATTTATATATATATATATATGTTTTTTTTTTTTATTTTTTTTTTTATTTAGTACGCTGCGCATACACTTAAATTAAATATTTTTTTATTTTAATTTTTGCCTTGGCAACTATTTGGAAATAAATGCAAATGAATATCTAATATGTCTTTAATATTCTATTTAATATTAACTTGATAATTGTATTTATTTATAAAATGTAACATTTAATTTATTTCAATTAACATAAATATATTTGCGTGTCTTTAGTTTTAGTTGACGATAATAACACTGGTCGTGTTTTCCCAGACTAACCTGCCAATGACATATTCAAAGTATTTTAACATTAAACATGCCACTCTTCACCCTTAAGCTGACCAGTGGCGGCTGGTCAATAGCCCCCCCCCCCTTCAAGTTAGCCCCCTTTAACATGTTAACAATAAGTTAAAAATATATCGCAAATATTAACTAAATAACATAATTTAGTCATAGTATTCTACTGTTAGTTATATTATAATTTATTGAAAATCAAAAAATCTAAACTATATTTCTTTCATATTTGTGTGCGGGGCGCCGGACTAATGAGTGTGTATGTAGGTACACAAACTTTTCAAAAGCATGTGATTTGAGGCTAAGCTCTAATTGGCTTGTTTCAAATTGTCCTTGGGGCGCAGGCTCCTCCCACTTTTGTTGTTCGAGCGAATCAATATTGTTTTTATATGTTTGGCCTCATGTGATTGGACCGTTCTCAACGACTCTCGTTCCACTCGTCAGTTGACAGACAGGTACTAATTAATGTGGAAGCAAGCGCAATATCTCCAGATGAAAGACAATTCGGTTTTATCTTTACAAAAATACCGTTCACAAGGCGTTCGGATGAAGAAAAAAAAAGGATCAAGGAGCTTGGACCAGAGCCCGTACTTTCAGTTTGTTTGCGCCCCCCCCAAAAAATGTTTTAGCACCAGCCGCCACTGAAGCTGAGCATTAAAACGAGACATTATAAATCTAGATCTCATCAGAACGAAACAGTTGGTTTTATCTAGTGTGGTGTCACTTTCCAAAGGGAACGAGGTTGATTCTTTTGTCCAGATGGAGCACCGACAGCCAAATGCTCACATCGCCTCAGAGTCTGGCGCAGAGACACGTCCCACTTTAAATGAGCCATTTTCATCCATTTTTCTCTTGATCAGTTCCAGAGTCTGTCCTTCACTTTTTTGGGTTTGCATTAATATTCCAAACATGAAATAAAGGCGTGCTGTTCATTCAGTGTTGATCTTGACTGATGTACCTGGAGCTGCTGATCTGATAAACAGCATCTAATAGATTGTGCTCAATAGTAATTGCGCTGATGGAGTTAAGTGTGGGTGAAGAGCAGAACAGACGTCACGCTGTGTTAAAAGCATACAGCATTGCCTGTATGATGATTACACAAGAATCACATCATTCATTCTGCCTTTCAGAAAGCGTCAGAAAGCACAATCGTGTGTTTGGACTCGTGTTAGTCGTCATGGTTGTTGATTTGATTTCGTCATTCTGTTCAGCTTTGTCTCGTTTCTTATCTTTGTTTGCGTTGGTACTTAAGTCCTAGTCTGTTTAGTGTCTCACCTCGTGTGTCTCTCCCGGCCTTGTCTGGATATTACCCTTGTGGATTATTAAAGGGATAGTTCACCCAAAAATCACTCAAGTAGTGCCCCAAAACAGCCCGGTTACAAACTTTCTTCAGAACAAAGACATTCATACAGGTTTGGAAATACTTGCGGGTGAGTAAATGATGACAGAGTTTTTCATTTTTGGGTGAACTATCCGTTTAAAGCTGTTTATGTCTCCGCGTCCGTTACTCCACACAGTCGATGTGACGGACTTGCATAATCTTATTATGCCAAATGAAAGCCAATGAGCTGATAAAACCAGAAAATGAAGAGCTCACCTGCCATGATTCTGATTTTGAGTAAAAGAATGTTGAAAAATATAATACATATTAATTCACATCTTTTGATGAACCTAAAATAGCTTTTATATTTATAGACAGAATAACACATGAAATCAAACTGACCCTGTTCTCTTTCATAAGTCATATTCCTGGTCTTGAATGTCATTTAAAAATGAGTTATTTATCAGTTTGTTTGTTATTAAGAAAATACTTGGTGTAGGATTCATTTTAAAACAGTAAATATCATAAATAATTGCAAAGAAACTGCAAGTAACCCATTCAATTAAACAAAATATTGAAGTAGAATCAATGAAATTGTATTTTCTTGTAAGCAGTGTTATTTTAGGATCATTGGGATAATATTATAGTATTTATTAATATTTTGAATGATTTTTTTATTTTTATATTTACAGTTGTCATTATAATTTTAGTTAATTTTGAGTTTGCTGATATAGTTTTTAAATAAGTTTATTTCAGTTTTAGTTTTAGTTATTTTTGTACATCAAGTTAAACTAAATTCAAATGTTGAAATGATGCCTTGGCAACTAGATGAAATTATTATTATTGTTTTTAATTTCAGTCCAAGTTTACTTTATTTCAAGTATTTCAGGTTTTTCTGTCTGTCTACTGTATCTTTATTTATTTATCACTAATTTATTTATTTATTTGTGTTCTAATTTATTTGTTATTTTCCCCAATTTATTTATTCATTTATTAGAATTGTATTCAAAGTATAATGTGACCTGGACATGCTTTGAGCGTAAACTCAACAGGAAGTGAGGTCATATGAGTTGAATGTGAGCCTCTCCTCTCCTCTCGCCCTTTTATGTAAGAGAATCAATTATGATTCAGTCGAGTGCGAGTGTATTCCAGCAAACGTTAGCATGTCATTTCTCATGTCAGTTTGTGAAAGCAGCATCAGAATAATATTCATCTGAGTGACTCGATCTTCAGATAGCAGATGGTATTGAATAAAACGCTGCTAATTGTGACGGACTGTGAAGGGCTCAGGACACTTAAACTGCATTCAGTTATCAGATTCAGTGTCTGTGCGTAAACTGCGTATAGATATTGATATTGACTGAAACAAGAGCATTTCCAGGTCACATTTCCTTCAAAACATTGTGAAAAAATTATAAATGTGAACATTATAGTAATCACACGATTGAAAACAAAATCACAATGAAATAAAAAATATGAATGGTGCTAAAATGGGCTTTGTTTTTTTTAAAGGCAAGATATAAATTATTACCTCATTTTTTTTTAGAGGTTAGGAACATTTTTTTTATAATAAAAAAATAAATAAAAAATAACAAGGATAAAACATGCAACCATAAATATTAAATATGTTAAATATTTATGGTGTAGTGTTTGTTATTCTGCCCAGTGTTTTTGTTTTTGTATTATTGAGATACAATACTATTATAGTTTTTATTAATATTTTTAATCAGTTTGTCATTTTCTTTTGTTCTCTTTTTAAAATGTTAGTAATTTTGTTGTGTTTTCTGAATTTGTATATATAATTTGTATATATTTTTTCAGTTTTAGCTTTAGTTAACACTAATAACCCTGATTCTGCCTTTCCCCCTGTTTCTAATTTTTACCTCCCCCCCTAAAAAAAAAAGTATTTATGGTAGTATTTGTTACTCTGCCTTTGTTTTTTACATGATCACACTATATTACGTAATCACACTATACAGTAAAATGTGCATCACAATGCAATATAATCTTAAAGGTGGGGTACGTGGTTTCTGGTAGCCAATGTTGACATTTGAAATCACCAAAACATACACGCCCCTACGCCAAAAGGGTCTCGCCCCTAGTTTGGTAGCTCCGCCCCACACATACGTACGCCAACTATTAGTTCTGTGAAACAAAGCAAAACTCATTATAATCAGTGATTCTGTCTCCACGGGATGCCGCGCCGCGACACCACAAATCCCTGACAGTAAACCGCTGCCGCGTTCTGTTTATATTGACACAAATTTCAAATGATTTTCAAAGGTCGGTGCATTAAAAGCCTTCTTTTGTTCCTCAAACATTTTCCTCTTTTGTCTTTTACCTGCCATCTCTATCTTTCTGTGGTCGCTCGGCTAATGTCCGTCATGTGCACTGATGAGTAGACACGCCCCTTACTGCTGATTGGCTACAAGTTTGTTTTGGTACTCGGCCTCGAATCGTTTTCTAAAGCGTTTAAAAAAAAAAATGCATACCTTTAATGACCCTAAAATGGAATAAAAAAATATAATAATTATACAAAACATAATTTCTTAGGTTTTATTGCATTTTTGGGATGCAATATGGCTCATTCTGTAGGGGTTTTGTGAGATTCACCGTTTTTTTTTTTTTACTGAGATAACAATCTACTTGTCAATCAATGAAAGCAATGAAAACAAACCTGACAGTTTTCCTGTCCATAAAATACGCTCAGAATTCCAGCACAGGCGCCTCTGGCCAATAGTAGTATAATAGCATCCTGTATTGTTATGCAAACCAAGCGTGTATTTGAATCAATACATGCGTTTCTATATTTAGCAGCCCTGCAGGCCGGATTGTCGCCAGTGAGAGTCGAACAAATCATCACAGTCACTTACAAGCGGCTCCGTTATTGAATATTGTAGCAGGTTTGTGAGTTTTCTGTGGATGGAGAGTCAATAGAGTGTGGTTTGCTCTGCTGAACTGTCAGATATTTGATCATGTAGTCTCAATGGATTTTCAGAAGCTCTTCTGCAAGCTGATTTCAAGGGTTCCTGGTGCATGTCTTCAGATTGCTTTAGCACGACTCCCCGTCACAGACCACCTCCGTCCCTTGTTGCCATGGCGCTGGTGAAGCTCCCGCCACCATACGCGGGCTTTCATAGATGAACCAGCAGAGTGAGAGATGCTTTCATTATTCAGACAGCCTTGGCACGCACTAGCAATTATCATAAATATTATATCCAAGTCATATAACTATATCGGAAAAAATAGCAACTGCACTGCATCATAGTTGCATGCATGCAGGGACCTTCACGTGTGCAGAAAATGCGCACGTTTACATTCGCATTGTTTGGTTTCCCATCAATGTCGTTTCTGCATGTTTTGATTTCGAAGTTAGTAGGCTAAATGTGAGTTGAGTTGGAAATGACCCCGGGGCCTAGTGAATATTAAAGGAGACGTGTTTTAGGTCAAAGCTCTGAACAAATGACGTCCTGGATGTCTTTATATAATCTCCTGGAGTCTCCCGTCCTCCCGCGTTCACAGAAGTGTGTCAGCGAGGGCTGGGGATTGTAGCCCATCCAAAATGTCTAGAAATGAAGAGAAATATACTATAGAAATAATGAAAATGTATTGATTTTGAAACTATAATTGGTTGTTTTGTGCCAATATATCCTTATAGAAAGTGTTAGTCTTTATGGATGTTTTTAAAGGCCAATAACGTGCAGAAACACAGATATAATGTGTAATACCTAATATATGTTTTATGTAGTTATCAGTAAACCGTTACCTCACTCGAATATATTTGTAGATTGTGTTGGATGTTATCTTTTGAATGGAAATGTTGATATTTTTTTTGTAAACATCATACTTTTTCCTGCTTATTTTAGTTAATGTCATAAAGCTAGCGAGCTAAGCCAGTATTAGTACCGACAGTGTCGTGTAAAACATGACTGAAGACGAGAAAAGCAGAGGAACAGACAAACCGATTCAACTGAGTGAGTCATTTACGCTGGAAGTGCTCCGATTGATTCAAACTCGTGACTTCGATCATTCAGTTCAAGCGATTCACTAGCAACATTACAAGAGCATTTGATTTTCTAATTTCAATATCGCCTGTAATGATTTTAAAAAGCTTGTATAGTGATGGATGGGTGAAACCCATCAGTTATCAGGTAAACCAATTGTGCAGCAAAAGCGCGAATCATTTGATTCAGATCAGGACTTCGAGTCACGTATTGTGAATCATGGGTGAAACTGAGTTTTTGGGGCTTGTTTCGAAGTACTCCAATCAGATCACGCATGGCGAATCATTTGATTTAGATCGGGACTTTCGTGAATCATTTTGCGAATTGAATGTTTCGCAATCCATGCTCTATCTATCCATGATCTAAGATTATGGTTCAAGAATAATTATTCAGATCTGGATTCAGGAGCGTATATCACAAATCATTTTATTCAAATCAGGACTTTGGAGGAGGTTCGCAAGACATTTTTTCTTATTTATTTTTTAACTTAAACAATAGAAAACATCAGACCATTAAGACAGGACAAAAAACATAAAATACATAAAAGCAAATCCCTTAAGAAAATTAACCACGGTTTTACTACAGTAAACATGTGGTACCCATGTTTTTCTTTTTTTTGAATAAGCACAGTTTTACTACACACCGTGGTTAAACTATGGTTAGTGTTGTCAAACAATCCAAAGAAAACTATAGTTTTCAAAGTCGGGCATCACTTGTAATGAAGTTCAAGGGTGTAGTATTTAGGAGAGATGCTCTGACATGATCCTATCAATATCAACCACAGCTAAATTGTCCCTAGCAATAATTTTGATCAAACAATTAAATGTCTGTTGTCTGCCGTTACGTCCCCACCAATGCCACAAACCTACAACCTTGTATTGTGCCTAACATATAAGTTACTCAATATTAACTTATGGAAATGTTGCATTAAATAAATGTTGCAGTCACACTGATTGTGATATTCATATTGGTAAACAACAGCACTCTTGCACACATGATATTGGTTAAATATGTCCTGGCTCATATTTAAATAATAATAATTTGTTACATTTATATAGCGCTTTTCCAGGCACTCAAAGCACTTTACATAGAAGGGGGAATCTCCTCAACCACCACCAGTGTACAGCATCCACCTGGATGATGCGACGGCAGCCATAGTGTGCCAGAACACCCCCCACACACCAGCTTACTGGTGGAGAGGAGACAGAGTGATGAAGACAATCAGTGTATGGAGATGATTAGGAGGCCATTAGGTCAGAGGCCAGTGGGGGGAATTTGGCCAGGATGCCGAGGTTACACCTCTACTCTTTACGAGAAGCGCCATGGGATTTTTAATGACCACAGAGAGTCAGGACCTCGGTTTAACGTCTCATCCGAAAGACAGTGCTTTTTACAGTATAGTGTCCCCGTCACTGTACTGGGGCGTTAGGACCCACACAGATCACAGGGTGAGCACCCCCTGCTGGTCTCACTAACACCTCTTCCAGCAGCAACCTAGTTTTCCAGGAGGTCTCCCATCCAGGTACTGACCAGCTCCACCCTGCTTAGCTTCAGTGGGCAACCGGTCTTGGGCTACAGGTGATATGGCTGCTAGCTAAATATTGCAGTTCTGTGTTGTTGTTTTTTTTTTATATGTATGCATTACTTATTATGAGCTCATAAAAGAGCATGCACACAAAAAATAAAGGAATCAGACAGATGGGTTTAGAGTATGATGTTACATGTCAAGTTGACAAATGTTAGAATTTGTTTGTGGAATGAGGACATTCAGGTTTTACCGTAATAAAAAGTATGTTGTATTTTTACTCTCCAATCCTTGCTGTGTTGCATATATGAGTATAAAGAGCAAATGCCTCTTTGTTTTGTTCCGGCTCAGTTGTGGCTCGGTCTTGCCAGCAGAATGCCGTCAGCTTTGGTTTCTGCTGCAGCTGTCAGAAAGCATATCTATCAGCATGTCCATTACACACTGCAGATGCAAATAATGCGGTGCTCTGGCCCTGCATCATTTCCTTACCACGGTATTTTAACGAGAGCCTTTCGATTAATTCTTTGATCTGGATCTGCGCGTGTGAATTAGTCACTATGTTTTAAGTCTGTTTAATTATTTATTCTTGATTTTCTGTCATTGTTTTCTCTGTCAACATTTCTCGTGTTGTTACCTCGTGTGACATCTGACTGGCTTTTGTGATGTTTAATATCATGTTGATTCGGTTCAATAGCATGACATTGTTTTTGTGAGCTGTGGCATAAAATCTGTCCCTCCCTCTTTCAGGAAACAGATCTATTGGACATCACCTACATCAAAGATGCAAGAACGGGGAAATGCACCAAAACGCCAAAGGTAGGACTGCTGTATTCAACCAGACGGATACATCCAGGCCCAAACAATATTCCAGACAATACTAGTTCCAACATGTTTTAAAGCAAGAAAAGGAAAGTTCATTCACAATCAAAAATCTAAAAAATGGCATTTTGTAATGTAAATGTGAGAGACTTCCGGTGTGACTCATTTCCAGATATTTTTAGCAGTATGCTTACCAAAGATCATTACACTGCTTAGTATTGCAAACTGGTATTATCATATTATTCTAATGTATTGTCATAATTATAAACACTGTATCAGATCGTACTGTTTACTGCAAGTTGTATTTACTAATAGCATGTTTATAATGTTCGGCTAACATTCTGTCAAGATTCTATCGAAGATATGAACAAACGTTCTTTCAGTATCATTAATAGAATGTTCATTTAAAGTTTAAAACATTATTTATGCATTGTTCATGGAATGTAGGGCTGAACTTTTTAATTGAATAGCTGAGCAAATCCAGGTTGATAATGAACGTGGTTTTGCGCAGCTAGTCAGTGAACAACGGCTCTGTGTATGTAGTAAATGCTGCTCCACGCACATGATGGAAATTACCGCTGATTACAGGACCGGCTTTACTGACAAGATGTGCATTAAATATCACATGTGAGATATTGTGCAGCTCTAATGGAATGTTATTTTGAGAGGTTTTAGCAGAGTGTTCGACTTATATTTGGTTGTTTTTTAAATGATAGGCCAGTGATCCTCAAATCTGGCTGGTGAAATTCACTTTCCTGCAGAGTTTAGCTCCAACCCTGATCAAACTCTGTGATTTTCTAATGATCCTGAAGGCATTGATTAGCATGCTCAAGTGTGTTTAATTAGGGTTAGAGCTAAACTCTGCAGGAAAGTGGATCTCGCCAGCCAGATTTGAGTATCCCTGTGTTAGGCTGATGATAGTCTCAGACGGACCGTTGGCTAAAGGTCTGATGCATATGGTACAGTTATCTGGAAACACTTCAGGAGTGTCAAAGTCGTCATCGGATTGGTTGAATTATACAGGATTTCCAGGAGACGTGTGTGTCGCGTTCTTTATCGTTCCGTCTGGAAACAAAGATGCCGTGGCGCTAAACCCCCTCACGAAAGAAGAAAGCCGTCGTGTTTACAAATGTGACGACGAGCGCTTATCAGGATCAACTAAACTCTGGATTTTCAAAAGTATTTAAAATATTTACAGTTCGCGGCATAGAATCTTTCAAATACATCCGAGAGTTTAACACACCGGTTTGTTATTGTGGCGACATTTCCACGAACCGAAACGTGACGCTGAACGAAACAAACTGTGATTGGTTGTTTGACACGTCAGTCACACGGCCTCATGGGCGGGCCTTGGCCAATAAACATGGCCATCTATTCCTGACCTTCAGCCGTCAGTCTGCAGGTCTGGCTACGCGAGACTAGGCTGATAATACACAGGGAGCAATGTCTCATTTTTGAGCAATGTTACCGCCCGTCAACTTTGGTTAATGTTGCTTCTGCGGGCAACCATGTGAGTGTCCAGTATCCAGACAGAAATTTGTTACCCATTCTCAGTGGAAAAGTGCCTTATGTATCATCAGCCTTACTACTTGTTTTGGAAAGTTCCGAGAACATTCAAAAGTAGCATTCCCATAATGTTTGAAAATGGTAAAACAGAATGTTCCCTTAGCGTTCGAAAAAACCAAGATAAAACGTTTTTAAAACATTAAAAACACTGGACGTTTTGAATGTTGAGAGCAATAGCATTTTCATAACTTAATGAAATAACAATAATACTACATCACACTCCCTCACACAACATGCCATGCACTGCACTTTAAACGTTCAACTGGATACACGCACACATGCACTAACACAACCTATCTGCTATCACTGGACACCATACAATACACATCACGACATGCATATGAACAATCTGTTGCACCTTTGCAAACTATCTGTGCTCAAAATCTGCTGTTAATTTATAATCTGTTACACCTTCACATTATTGCTATGTTAGACTACATAATGTATAGATAGTGTACATAATGTAGATGTGCCATACGGTGTATAATGTGTAGTTGATAACTAAGTATGTCTTTATAGTACACTGTGTGTACTGAGTGTATGTATGTGTATTTTGCACATTGTCTTCTGTACAGTCTGTAAATATGTACTGTCCATATGTAAATTGTTGTTTTTCTGCACTGTCTGGAGCACGCTCATAAGAATTTCACTCACCAAGGCACTTGTGCTGTGGTGATGTGACAATAAAAGTGATTTGATTTGATTTGATTTAATGGAATGTTAGCAAAATGTTCTTAGAACATATTTTTGTTAGTTGGGTTACCTTTGTCTTTTATCCTTCAGAAATCAAATATTTTATGGTTGTGGTTCATCTTAGAGACGGTTGGTTGGTGTTATTTTGAGATGCCTGTGGAGTAAATGAATGAGAAATATACTGGGAAAGATGGGCGTCACCGTTAGAGGTGGAGGTCTATCTGTTCTCCTTCATTGGCTTGCATCCGTTTATAAGCCTGTTCATGTGGAGGCTTAGCCATTACTACGGCAGCGTGCTCTGTTTCTCAGGCCCTATATAGGTTAATAGCTCTTGATAAGCATCTCTCTGTGAGGGTAATGGTCTGTGCAATCTGGTGTGGAATGGCCACAGGCAGACAGACATCTGCTCTCACACTATATCTGGACTGCTGCAGTCTAAATGTGGAGCCCGTGGGCTGCGGGTCTCCCAGGTGAACTCTTTCCTGACGCTGATGGACGTTATTTGTGTCTGTGAAATGAGAGAATGGCACCGGTGCCAAACGAAACGCACAAATGCAGTGAAGAGTTGCGTCATGTGTTACGCCTCAGCGGATGTCTGTTTCAGTCTTGAGTTTTTCTGCGGATTCTTTGATTTCTATGTGGTGCATCACACGGATGTGGAGGAGGAAGGCTTTGTGAAAGTGGTTAATCATGCAATCAAAATGTAACAAATGCTATCTTTTGCATCCGGCGGTCTGTGGTTTCCAGTTTCAGTTACTTGTATTTCATGTTCATAGATACTTGTTTTATCCCAAAATCAAACAAAAGATATACAAATATATCGTAGTTTTTATAATTACATTTGAAAATAAAATGATTAAGAAAATTATTTTGTATTATTATTTCATTTTATAAAATAAATTACGTTTTTCGTACAATCTTTGTGACTTTTAGAATTTAACATAAGCTTTTTTAATTTGTATATATAACTTGTATATATATATGTAACGCCCCGGGTCCACATACTGCCACAACTCGTCGGAGCGGGTCTCGAACCCGGGATTCCGGTGCGGGAGGCGGGCGCTCTAACAAGGAACGCCAAAGGCAACATACCCCTAGCGTCAGTCGCTAGAGCGCCTCTTTTTGAGGTCAGGAGAGTGAGGTTTTACACACAGCCCTTACTGGCATAGCTACATCCGTTACATATAAACAAATATATATTATTGACTATTTAGTTTTATAAAGAAAATTAACAAGCACATTTACTTATCTGCTGTTTGCTGTTCAACACACACAGGTTAAACATGCAAGGGGAAAAATACAAAGTGGTTAAATATGCAACCAAAATGTAAGACAATTATAACTTTTGCAGCATTCTTGGTGTCTAGTTGTGTTTTCCAGTGTTTTCTATTTTATATTCATAGATGTTAAGGTTTTATTCACAAAAAAAATAATTTAAGAAAATATTGTATTTATCATAAATACATTATAATATAAAAATAATAAAGACATTATTTTATATTATGTTTTTTATAAAGAAAACATGATTCTTTGAACAAAATTCTTGTTTATATCATTGTGATTTATTATTTTCTTCTTTTTAAGCACGTTTGCTTTACCTGTTGTTTCCTGTTCAACAGTTTTAAAAAATGCCAGGAAAAATAATAAAATAATTCGAAATAATTAATTAAAGATAAAAACAAAGAAGTCATTTTAAATTATTATTATTTATTTGACTTACTTAAAAATTAAATAAAGGCTTGTTTTGGGCATTTTAGCTTAACATTGTAAGCACTTGTACCTGTTGTTATGCTGTTCAACACATAGTTTAAAAATGTTCAGGAAAAGGCCTGGGTTTGTGAAAGTGGTTGATAATGCAACCAAAATGTAACAATATATTAATTTTGCATCAGGTGGTCTAGATGTGGTTTCCAGTTACTGGTAGTTTATACTCATATATGCTTGTTTTATTAAAAAAATTAAAGAAAGTAATAAGAAACTTTTATATACATACTTAGGTCCATGTATATTTGAACACAGGCACAATTTGTATTATTTTAGCTTCTGACCAAAACATTTTCAAGTTGTAGTTATATAATGAATATGGGTTTAAAGTGAAGTCTCTGAGCTTTAATTTGAGGGGATTCTCATCAACATTGGAGGGAAGGATAAGCTATTGGACAGTTGACTCAAAAGCTGTTTAATGGACAGATGTCGGCTATTCCTTCATTATTTCTACATTAATTAAGCAGTTACTGATCTCCTGATCTCAACCCGACTGAGCTGCATTTCACTCGCTGAAGACAAAACTAAAGACAGAGAGAGTCACAAACAAACATCAACTGAAGTCAGCTGCAGTAAAGACCTGGAGAAGCATCACAAAGAAGAACCCAGTCTCTGCTGATGTTCAGGAGTTCAGACTTAAGACAGTCATTGACTGCAAGCGATTCTCAACAAAATATTAAAAATCAACATTTTATTTATTTGTCCAATTACATTTGAGCCCCTGAAAATGGGCATATATTTATGTTCAACCCCTTGAATTAAAGTTTAAAGTCTGCTCTTCAATTTCATCTTGATTGTTTCATTTTAATTCTATTCTGGTAGCATACAGAGCCGAAGTTATGATGTCAGTGTCCAAATATACATACACCTAAGTGTATAATGTTTTTATAAATCGTTTCTACAATGAATACAAATATGAATAATTTTAAACTGTTTGTTGGACCATTGTAATTTTTGTCATTTTAACCTTCACTTTCAGGCACATTTACTTCACCTGTTGTTTGCCGTTGTAGGTTAGTCTGAATATCAGTCTAAATGTGTTGATTTCTCTTCATAATCTTGTGCTGTGGTGGTCAGAGTGAATCTAGCGTCTCTCTCTCTCTCTGCGCTGTGATATAAAGCATCTTCTCGGAGCGAGTGAGAGTGATTCTGGGAAACGCAGTGTGCTGGTGTCAAAGCAGCTGAATAAATCTTGCAGCGGCGCGTTTATATGAAGGCATGCGCGAGCCACAAACCGTCCATCCACCCTTGGATGTAGAGGTCGAAGCTGTTTCCACAGACGCTGTATGAGTGAGATTCTGATGATCGATTGAGCCACTCGGCACACAATAAAACATCACGCACGACGCTGCTGGAGAAATGCTGCTCTCACCGCCTGCTGTTTTGGATAAATAATTGGTTGTTTGTGATATTGAATGTTTACTCAATCTATTATTTAGTTAAAGTTATAAAAATGTACCAATATTGTGAATCACCCCCATCATCATGATTTATATAAGCCTTTTTTATTACTTATATGGTGGTAATTTCAGGAAATCTATACTGTAAATATCAAGTGTTTATATATGTCAAAGTATAGAAAGTATATGAAATGCATTCAGCTAATAATTGAGTGTTAAATCCTGTCATTTTACATTATTGACACAATTTGCCTATTTTGATATTGTGCAGTGCTTTGTTACAATTTGTATTGTTAAAAGCGCTATATAAATAAAGGTGACTTGACTTGACTTATAGAATTGTTATATTTATAAAACATAAATATAGTACATTTATATATATCAGATGATATACACACTTACACAATTATATTTATAGTAAGTGTTTATATATTTAATAGTATAAATAAAAATATAGATTTTGTTATAATAATGGTTCTAAAAAGTATAGATTTAAAACTTATTAATTTATATTATTAATAATTTGTATTCATTTTATAATTTAATTTTTATTTTAATTTATTAATAATACATTTGATTAAATTATATTATTATTTATATGTATTATTTATTATAGTAATTCATTATTATATTATTATTATTATTACAAATTAAAAATTTTGTAAATACATATATATTTTTTTGATTTTATGTGTGTTTTATTTTATAGTAATGTTTATATGTACAAAGTTCTTATGTAATATTATATACCTATGATTTAGGATTATTTAATTCTAAAATAATGATTTTATAATAATAATAATAATAATAATACACTAATAAATTATAAAATAATAATAATAATTTAACAGATATGTTTTTACACGTATAAGCATTTACTTTATAAATTAATTAAATTAAATTCAATGTAAAATACTCCTTCAAGACTGGCGTAATGGTGCTGAATTTGGCTTTGATTACAGCAATAATTACATTTGACAATATATTCGATAGAAGACAGTTATATAGTAATATACTGTATTTTTAATCAGATAACTGCAGGCTTGGTGGGCAGTAGAGGCTTTATTTATCACGTCACGTCATCCCTCCCCCTTTCTTTACTTCACGGCAGGTCATCAAACTTCTCGAATCTTCTGTGTTTTGTTTGTCCCAGAGTAGCAGAGGACTCCTAATTGCAAGCTGCTTAACTATCTTTTTTTATTAAGAAAGGAATTTGAATGAGATTTTAATCACTAGTGCGCTGAGACCATGACAAATATCCTGCTGCTTTTGTTTGCAATTGCTGTTTTATGTGAACCACTAAAGAGGTGTTGTTAATTGAAGTGAAGAAAGATGCCGTTGATTTGTTGTGCGCTTGTGAAGCCGACAGCAGATGAATACAGAAGATCTGATCATCTTTCAGGAGTTTCACTTGTTCTCCAGATCTTGGCTTCTCGATAAAGCTCCCGGCGAGAACAATAGCGGCCTGTTAATTACGCCATTGAAAAATAGAGGAGATAATGAGACAGTTATGTCATAAATGTATATGATTCATATTAAAACCAATCACACCGCCTGGAGCAGTAGTGGGTTGTTTACATGCGCCCATCTGTTGAAAAGCAACCAGAGCTTTGCTAATGGCACTGCTGCTGGTAACGGCCGTATGCTTGAGGAACGGCTGTTCCCGTTCTGCTGTCAGAGTCTGCAGCTTGTCCGAGCATCTATATTGGCATACATACACGACTTATGAAGGGCAACTTCACCAAACAGTTCTTTTAGCATCTCAGTATTCTTTAATAGTTCACTTAAAAACTAAAATGTTGTAATTTCTTTATATGTATAACGTTATACATTATATAGTTTTAGAAATATATTAAAAACATAATTAATTTTTTTAATTTATAAGACATGTTTAAATATAATAATAATAAGTACAGACTTATGGCTTAGGATTATAAATGCTCTAGTAATAGTACTTTTTATTTTATTATTATTATTATTATTATTATTATTCATAATTATAAAAATACAAGTAAATTGTTATACATGTATTATGATTAAATATTTTTATTATTACAAATTACAAATGTTGTTACTAAATGTGTATATTTAATAAAATATATATTTCATATTCTATATGATTTATATTTATGGTAAGTGATTATATCTGAATTATCTAAAGTTATTATAATGTGTATAAGTGTAGACTTGTAACTTTATTGAATTGGATTATTACATTTTCTAATATACTGATATTTTTATTTTATTATAATAATAATATTATTTTATTATTTTATTTTAATTTTATATAAGACATTATTATATATATATATATATATATATATATTATAAATGTTAACATTTTGTATATCATATTTTTTTTATAGTAAATAAAATATAGTAATTCTATTTGTAGTTTATAGTAAGTATTTATTTATAAAATGAGTAAAAGTTATGTGTAATTAATATATAGACTTTATAATAATAATAATAATTATTATTATTATAAATTCAATATTAAGTCATACATATATGTATAAATGCTGTGCAATACTTACATATAAATACAAAACATTTTTATGTGCAACTGAATTAATGTGCATTTTCCAATATATACATTTAAATAATAAGATTTTTATTAAATTGTAATCCTAAATATTGAATGTGTCCTTTGCTGATTTCTTCTGTGCATTGTGTAACCCCCCCGACACGGGTCCGCACCAGCTCACCGAGCGGGTCGCGAACCCGGGACTCCGGCGCGGGAGGCGGGCGCTCTAACAAGGAACGCCAAAGGCTACAGCCTCTAGCGTCAGTCGCTAGAGCGCCTCATTTGAGGTCAGGAGAGTGAGGTTTACACACAGCCCTTACTGGCATACATCTGTTACACATTGCACATAAACTGTGCTATCTGTGGGTTCAGTTTGCGTCTTTTTTTTGAGTTATTTCCATGCAGCAGCATGTATTCTGAGATAGAATAAAGATCCCGGGCCTCTTTTTCTGCGGTAATGAGCTGCTCAAGCATGCAGCAGACAGAAGAACAGTGGCCTTTGATTCCTGCTCCTGGAGGAGATCAGCAATGTGGTGAATCCTCGACATACTGCTGCTGCTGCCGCTTCCAGCCGCTGAGCCTGTGCATGTGTGGAATCAGCAGGAGCATGGCTGTTGTGCATGTGTGGAATCAGCAGGAGCATGGCTGTTGTGCATGTGTGGGGTCAGCAGGAGCATGGCTGGTGTTCATGTGTGGGGTCAGCAGGAGCATGGCTGGTGTTCATGTGTGGGGTCAGCAGGAGCATGGCTGTTGTGCATGTGTGGAATCAGCAGGAGCATGGCTGTTGTGCATGTGTGGGGTCAGCAGGAGCATGGCTGTTGTTCATGTGTGGAATCAGCAGGAGCATGGCTGTTGTGCATGTGTAGGGTCAGCAGGAGCATGGCTGTTGTGCATGTGTGGAATCAGCAGGAGCATGGCTGTTGTGCATGTGTGGAATCAGCAGGAGCATGGCTGTTGTGCATGTGTGGAATCAGCAGGAGCATGGCTGTTGTTCATGTGTGGAATCAGCAGGAGCATGGCTGTTGTGCATGTGTGGAATCAGCAGGAGCATGGCTGTTGTGCATGTGTGGAATCAGCAGGAGCATGGCTGTTGTGCATGTGTGGAATCAGCAGGAGCATGGCTGTTGTGCATGTGTGGAATCAGCAGGAGCATGGCTGTTGTTCATGTGTGGAATCAGCAGGAGCATGGCTGTTGTGCATGTGTGGAATCAGCAGGAGCATGGCTGTTGTTCATGTGTGGAATCAGCAGGAGCATGGCTGTTGTGCATGTGTGGAATCAGCAGGAGCATGGCTGTTGTTCATGTGTGGAATCAGCAGGAGCATGGCTGTTGTGCATGTGTGGAATCAGCAGGAGCATGGCTGTTGTTCATGTGTGGAATCAGCAGGAGCATGGCTGTTGTGCATGTGTGGAATCAGCAGGAGCATGGCTGTTGTGCATGTGTGGATCAGCAGGAGCATGGCTGTTGTTCATGTGTGGAATCAGCAGGAGCATGGCTGTTGTTCATGTGTGGAATCAGCAGGAGCATGGCTGTTGTGCATGTGTGGAATCAGCAGGAGCATGGCTGTTGTGCATGTGTGGAATCAGCAGGAGCATGGCTGTTGTGCTGTTGTGCATGTGTGGAATCAGCAGGAGCATGGCTGTTGTTCATGTGTGGAATCAGCAGGAGCATGGCTGTTGTGCATGTGTGGAATCAGCAGGAGCATGGCTGTTGTGCTGTTGTGCATGTGTGGAATCAGCAGGAGCATGGCTGTTGTGCATGTGTGGAATCAGCAGGAGCATGGCTGTTGTGCTGTTGTGCATGTGTGGAATCAGCAGGAGCATGGCTGTTGTTCATGTGTGGGGTCAGCAGGAGCATGGCTGTTGTGCATGTGTGGAATCAGCAGGAGCATGGCTGTTGTGCTGTTGTGCATGTGTGGAATCAGCAGGAGCATGGCTGTTGTTCATGTGTGGGGTCAGCAGGAGCATGGCTGTTGTGCATGTGTGGAATCCGCAGGAGCATGGCTGTTGTTCATGTGTGGAATCAGCAGGAGCATGGCTGTTGTTCATGTGTGGAATCAGCAGGAGCATGGCTGTTGTTCATGTGTGGAATCAGCAGGAGCATGGCTGTTGTTCATGTGTGGGGTCAGTGAGCTGAACTTTCATGCGTAACTCGTCCAGGAGTGCCATGCTTACAGAGGGCAAAGGCAGCTTTCTGTAGGCCAGAATAAAAATATTTTTAAATCTCACTAATTACTGGTTCTTTTTTATGTATTTGAATATTATTTATAAGTCTTACTGTTTTTAAAATG
Source organism: Schizopygopsis pylzovi (assembly GCA_027422435.1). Classification (NCBI taxonomy): domain Eukaryota; kingdom Metazoa; phylum Chordata; class Actinopteri; order Cypriniformes; family Cyprinidae; genus Schizopygopsis; species Schizopygopsis pylzovi. Next base: position 2,922,900 of record CM049829.1, on the reverse strand, counting down.
TAATTATAAATCAAAATGTTTTTGTACATATGTAGTTATACATTTATTTATTTATAATCATATAACATAACAATATGACTTTCAGTGTAGCTGCTTTGAAGCAACTGCAAGAAGTGCTATACAAGTATAAATACATAATAAATTATATTTATAAATAAATAAATATGGTATGTATAAATATATAAATAAAAATGTGTACAAATATAAACATTTACATAAATACATAAATACAATTAGTCACACTTTCTTCAGAATGTAAAAATCTAGTTTTTTTTTGGTTGTTTGGTTGTTTTATGTTATTATAGTTTTTTTCACTGCTGCAGTATACGGTATAATCTCTGTTTCAGGAGGTTGTTTCCCTGTATAATTATGAGGTGTCAAAACATAAATCAGTAAATTAAGGTTTTCTACAATACAATATTTGCCTGCTGGTGACACCTGGTTCTTTCTTACTCAACATTTGTTAAAGTTACATTCATTGAGCATTTGCTCTTTATCCAAAGCCATATATGAATATATATATAATCATCCCCATACACCGATTGGCTTCATCACTCTCCACCAGTAAGCTGGTGTGTTGTGGGCAGTCTGGCGCAATATGGCTGCCGTCGCATCATCCTGGTGGATGCTGCACACTGGTGGTGGATGAGGAGATACACCCTGACAATGTAGAGCGCTTTGAGTACCCAGAAAAGCGCTATATAAATGTAACACATTTTTAATTCAATTAATATTATTGTAAATACTGTATATACACACAAGCCGCATTCTGGAAATGTTGGGAAGTTTGTTTACATTTCTATAAAATGAAAACTAAAAGATCATCAAATCACATGAGCCAATATTTTATTCTCAGTGGAACATAGATAACATAACAAATGTTTAAACTGAGATATTTTAAAATGTTATGCACAAAATGAGCTCATTTTAAATTTGATGCCTGCTACAGGTCTCAAAATAGTTGGGACGGGGGCATGTTTACATCGTGTAGCATCTCCTTTTCTTTTAAAAACAGTTTAAGATGTCTGGTCATCGAGGTTATGAGTTTCTGGAGTGTTGGTGTTGGAATTTGGTCCCATTTCCAGCTGCTGAAGAGTGTGTGATCATCTTTTACGTATTTTTCGTTTAATGATGAGCCAAATGTTCTCTATACTGTAGGTGAAAGATCTGGACTGCAGGCAGGTCAATTCAGCACCCGGACTCTTCTACTACGAAGCCATGCTGTTGTAATAGCTGCAGTATGTGGTTTTGCATTGTCCTGCTGAAATACACGTCTTCTGGAGGGGAGCATATGTTGCTCTAAACCCTTTATATACCTTTCAGCTTTCATAGTGCCTTCTAAAACATACAAGCTGCCCATACTGTATCCACTTATGCACCCCCATACCGTCAGAGATACTGACTTTTTAACTGAACGCTGATAACACGCTGGAAGGTCTCCCTCCTCTTTAGCCCATAGGACACGGCGTCCATAATTTCCAACAAGAATGTCAAATTTGGACTCGTCTGACCATAGAGCATTTTCTTTTTTAAACGAGCCTTGGCCCACAGGACATGACGGCACTTCTGGACCATGTTCACATATGGCTTCCTTTTTGCAAGATAGAGCTTTCGTTGGCATCTGCAGATGGCACAGCAGATTGTGTTTACCGACAGTGGTTTCTGGAAGTATTCCTGGGCCCATTTAGTAATGTCAATGACAGAATCATGCCGATGAGTGATGCAGTGTCGTTTGAGGGCCCGAAGACCACGGGCATCCAACAAAGGTCTTCGGCCTTGTCTCTTGCGCACAGATTTCTCCAGTTTATTGAATCTTGTGATGATTTTATGCACTGTAGATGATGAGATTTGCAAAGCCTTTGCAATATGAAGTTGAGGAACATTGTTTTTAAAGTATTCCACAATCTTTCACAGATTGGAGAGCCTCTGCCCATCTTTACTTCTGAGAGACTCTGCATCTCTAAGACATCCCTTTTATACCTAATCATGTTACAGACCTGATGCCAATTAACTTAATTAGTTCCTAGATGTTCTCCCAGCTGAATCTTTAAATTTTTTTTTTGCTTTTTCAACCCTTTGTTGCCCCCGTGCCAACTTTTTAAAAGTGTGAAATTTCTCCATTTAAACATTTATGGTTCTCTATGTTCTACTGTGAAAAAAATATCAGCTCTTGTGATTTGAAAGTCTTTTCAAATTTAAAAAACATCCCAAGATTTCCGGAATTTGGGATTCCGGAAATATATATGTATATATATATATATATATATATATAATATATATACATATACATACATATACACACATATATATATATATATATATATATATATATATATATACACACATATATTTGACATAAAATTAGATCAGAACTAGCTTGTCTGAACTCATAATCTGATGCATTTCAATTGCTTATCAGCAACATGAAAAGGCTGACTCGGATTGTCCGGGGGGTCTCTCGCTCGTCTTTGGTGCTTGATAGTGCTCCAGTGATTCTGGTTAGCCCTGCGCTTTGATACGGCATGGTTCGGTAAAAACCAGCTCCCGGAGGCAGCAAGGTCTCGGTGTATGTTGCCATAGAAACTCTGGTGCAAAGGCTCCCTGTGTGTGACCAGAGCCAAAGGCGCCGGAGCTAATGAGGTTGCGAGAAAGGGCGTCCAACATGGCGAGGTGCCTCGCGGAGGACAAGGTGACAACAATGACAGCAGCGGCTCTCCAGCGCTAGAGACGCTGACTCATCTGATTTAAACAGCACTGCCATCATCACAATTAATATGCATTGCACTGCATTCTTTCCTGGAAGAAAGAGAGAAGCGTCATTGATTATCACAGATGTGGGTGGACTGGCGCTTTTGTTGGTGCATGTGTTTGGATCTTGCACCTTTTGTTAGTGCTGTTTGCTTGGGAAAGCATGAGTAATGCTATTCAGTGATTTGAATAAACATGCTAACCTTAGGCTGCACAATTTGGGGAAAACTATATTTATGATTTTTCTGGTCTTGTGATGCATATAATCTGGCCAAAAAGATATGTGACTAATATATCAATATGAATATTTAAATATTTAAGAACCCATTTAAATGTAAAATTATATTTAAATTTAAATTTAATGCAGAAAACTGATTTTTTAAAAGTATTTTTAACCAAAATATCAAAACTAAAATTAAACTTAATTAACTGTTAATTAAAAATTAAATAACTGAAAATGAAAATAAAGTTGATTTAATAATCAACACTCAAATACAAACTGAGTTGCATATAAACATTTCACTTGCACATAAAATCTTATTTAATAATCAATTAATTAATTAATCAATTAATTAATTAAATTGCACATAAGGCAGTTTATATATCTTTTTTAATGAAGTAATTGTTTCCACTCCAGTTCATTGTTGAAATATAAACATTCAAATGGTGGCTTTTATTAAAAAAAACTAACTAACAAGCACCCAGAACACACTTTAGCAACACCTTAGCAACCGTCCAGAACTCAGTCCAGCATCATGGTAGTGAGTTTGAAGGCAGCCGCTTTCATCTCGTGCTGGTTTAATTCTCTTTAAACGCTGAAGTGTAGGAAGTGTTGAGGTGATGTCGGTGGTGATTCTGATTATGCTGCTGATGTTTCCGTCTGCCGGTCAGCGTGCAGGAATCTTGTTTTATTCCAGGCAGCGCTGGATTCCTGAAGATAGAGACAGAAAGGAACACAGCTGTAATATATGCAGGTGTGCAGATAAATCTAAATCCAATTTATTTTCCTCTCAGCAGGACCTTTAATTTTGCCCGGCGTCCTGCAGAGAATAAAACCCCCAGATTTGCATGAAACATACGCACATGAGAGAATCCCAGACTTCACACGGATGATACAGTCTCTGTGTTTGAGAGTCTGACACACGATTATCATGCTGAAGACTGCATGCAGTTTATTACATATATGCCATGCTCGATGATTTACTGTTTCGAATGAAGACAAAAATACAAGTTTAGAAATTTTACAGTTTTACTATGAAAGAAAAAAATTGTAGTACAATAGTGTTTTTATAAAATATGTATTATTTATATTTTATTTTATTAACGTTTATTTAAATAAATAATTTGTATATAAAAGTTTTTTTTTTAAACTTTTTTGTTCATTTTACAGAATTTTTGAACATGAAGAAATGAAGATGTAAATATTAGTATTGTTATAAGTTTACAGTTTTACTATAAAATATTATAAAAAATACTATAAAAATACATATAATTTTATTTGTAGTTTTTATACAGGCCATTTTTAAATAATAG
>CM049829.1:2893619-2913619 GCA_027422435.1 Schizopygopsis pylzovi | reverse complement strand
GAGAGTAAGTCACAGAGGGTCATTACTGAAAGGGGGGGGGGGGGGGCTGTTCAAGGAGTGCTGTATCAAAGCATATTAAATGCGAAGTTGACTGGAAGGAAGAAATTAGGTAGGAAAATGTGCACAAGCAACAGGGATGACCGCAAGCTTGAGAATACTGTCAAGCAAAGCCGATTCAAACACTTGGGAGAGCTTCTCAAGGAGTGAACTGAAGCTGGAGTCAGTGCATCAAGAGTCACCACGCTCAGACATCTTCAGGAAAAGAGCTACCAAGCCACTTCTGAAACAGAAACATCGTCAGAAGCATCTTACCTGGACTAAGGAGAAAAAGAACTGGACTGTTGCTCAGTGGTCCAAAGTCCTCTTTTCAGATGAAAGTACATTTTGCATTTAATTTGGAAATCAAGGTCCCAGAGTCTGGAGGAAGAGTGGAGACACATAATCCATGTTGCTTGAAGTCCAGTGTGAAGTTTCCACAGTCAGTGATGATTTGGGCTGCCATGTCATCTGCTGGTGTTGGTCCACTGTGTTTTCTGAAGTCCACAGTCAACGCAGTCATCTACCAGGAAATATTAGAGCACTTCATGCTTACTTCTGCTGACAAGCTTTATGGAGATGCTGATTTCACCTGCACACACTGCCAAAGGTACCAAAAGCTGGTTCAATGACCATGTGTTACTGTGCTTGATTGGCCAGCAAACTCACCTGACCTGAACCTCATAGAGAATCTAGATGAGAGACACCAGACCCAACAATGCAGATGACCTGAAGAACCTGGGCTTCATTACACCTGAGCAGTGCCACGGGCTGATTGTCTCCATGCCGCGCCGCATTGATGCAGTAATTCATGCAAAAGGAGGCCCAACCAAGTATTGAGTACATATACAGTAAATGAACATACGTTTCAGAAGCCTGACATTTCTGTTTAAAATATACTTTTTTTATTGATCTTATGTAATATTCTAATTTTCTGAGACACTGAATTTTGGGGTTTTATTATCTGTAAGCCATAATCATCAAAATGTCAGGAAATAAAAGCTTGAAATATTTCACTCTATGTGTAATGAATCTATATAATATATGGGTTTCACTTTCTGAAATGAGTGACAAACGTATTGACCGTTTTCATGATATTCTATTTTTTTCGATGTACCTGTAGATGGAATAGTTTCTCTTGTATGATATTGGGCTGATGTATTGAATGTTTGAGCAGGTGTTGAGCAGCTCATGGACGAGATGAGATGGCAGCGGTCTCATTCTGACGTGTTTACTGCGGTTCTTCCTCAGGAGGCGAAGCTGCGGGAGCTGCTGGATGTGGGGAATCTGGTGGGCCGGATAGAGAACCGGATGCTGACGGTGGTGACGGGACCAGACATGGTCAACATCCAGTACCTGAACTTCATGGCCTTCCAAGAAGACGTCGCAAAGGTGCGTGTGATTAGATCAGATCAGCAGATATTAGTGCATCATCAATCCCAGTCAGTCAGGATGCTTGACCTGGACCGTTTTAATCAAATGCCTTTTGTGTTTGCGTGCTGTCGCTGATGAAGGAGTGGGCAGATGAGCTGTTCTGTCTGGCGTCTAACCTGCTCGCTCAGAACATGGGCCGAGAGTGCTGTCTGGAGAAAGCGTGAGTACCTGATGCTCACATCACACCTCAGTCACCCGATTCTGTTCTTTAAGAGTTTTGAAATGTGTTTATGAGTCATTGTCAGGAAACTGTACTGGATTTAAAAGAATATACGGTAACACTTAAAGTCTTTGTTTGTAATGCATGGGGAATGTATTCATAATGCATGCTGTAATGCGTTATATGGATTCATAAATAAGTGTAACCAAAAATGCATTAGGATATTTGAAGGTCTGTTTGTTGTGTGTTTTAATGCATTACACTTTCTAACAATGTGTAACAATAAAAAAAGTATTATAATGTATTATAACGTCTAGGTTACGTACGTAACCCCCGTTCCCTGATGGAGGGAACAGAGACGTTATGTCGTGACGACATAGGGGATTTACCTGGAAGCCCCGAACATCTCTGACTAAGAGAAAACGCCAATGAAATTGGCTAGTGGATTTTGCATACCTGAGCCACTCCCCGTGCATACGGGTATAAAAGGGCGACAGGTGCATCCACTCATTAGGTTTTACGCTGAGGAGCCGAGACGAGTCCCTGGCAACCAGCGATGGTTCAAGATTGTGGCATGGGGACATAATGTCTCCATTCCCTCCATCAGGGAACGGGGGTTACGTACGTAACCTAGACGTTCCCTATCTGTCGGTCACTACGAGTTATGTCGTGACGACATAGGGGTCCTATGGAAAGCGCCACAAGCTGAACCCCGTCACAACCTTGTGGCATGCAGATGTTGACAAGCGAGTGCGTGACAGACAAATGCCATGCAAGAGGTTGCAACCTTCCTACCGCTCCAGTGCAAATTCGCTAACCTTGGTGCCCACCGGGACCACTGAGTACATCGCTGCTGGAGATAGCCAAGCCGCTGTTCCTTTCCCCACGGAATCGGAAGGGATTTCGACCTTCAGTGAAAGACAGCTTCAGGTCTTTCCTATTTGTTGTTACAGCTTGTCGTAACGGCAGGGAAGCGAGCCTTCCATAGAAGGGCGCTACGGAGGCCACATCCTGCCCGAAGGGAGGTAACATGTGGAGACACTGATATGGACTGGCCCAGGCTTGGGGCAGTACTACATACGACTGGACTCTGGGGCAGATCCTACCTAGGAGTAGGGAGGAGGGCTGCCAGCAGAACCTGACAGAAGCTCTGTCACAGGGAAGACACGGGTTTACCATGAGGGAAACCTTACCGTGGAAGAATACACATATGGGATTACCCGAAGGGGAATCAGGCCATACGGACACCTAGCCCAGTACAGGGGCTGACCGGAGACCCGGGCGAGCTAACACCAGTACTGGGCCTGGCGTCAGACTGCTCCGCCCAGTCTGACTGCCGGGGGTGCTTGGAGGATTCCACCAGGGTTCACCGTCCGGGGAACTGAACTGGGGGAGAAAAAGGCGCTCGTATCCCCGGGTGAGGGGGAATGGCGCAGCAAGCGTGACACCGGCCAGTTCTTCTCGCCCATTACTTACCCAATACACGGGAAGAAACTGGCTCAACGCGAAGATTGTAGAATCTTGCGAAGGTGTTCGGTGTCGCCCAGCCCGCAGCTCTGCAGATGTCTGCCAAAGAGGCACCGTGCGCCAACGCATGGGAGGAGGCAACACTCCTGGTGGAGTGAGCCCTCACCCCCAGGGGGCATGGCTCGCCTTGCGACTGGTACGCCAAGGCGACGGCCTCCACTATCCAGTGGGCCAACCTCTGTTTGGAGACAGCCTTCCCTTTCTGCTGCCCTCCGTGGCAGACAAAGAGCTGCTCGGAGCTTCTGACGCTCCGGGTGCGGGTCACGTATATGCGCAATGCTCTTACGGGACACAGCAACGCTAAGGCTGGATCTGCCTCCTCCGAGGGCAGTGCTTGCAGGTTCACCACCTGATCGCGGAAGGGCGTGGTGGGAACCTTGGGCACGTATCCAGGCCGGGGTCTCAAGACAACGTGAGAGTAGACCGGCCCGAACACAAGGCACTCTTCGCTTACCGAAAACGCCTGGAGGTCCCCGACCCGTTTGATGGAAGTGAGCGCGGTCAGGAGCGCTGTTTTAAGAGACAGGAACTTCAGCTGTCCAGCGGCTCAAAGGGGCCCCTCTGAAGTCCAGCCAGGACGATAGAGAGGTCCCAAGAGGGCACAAGGGGAGGCCTGGAGGGATTCATCCTCCTGGCCCCCTTCAGATGAGATCATGCTTTCCCAGGGACCGGCCGTCCACTGCATCGTGGTGAGCCGCAATAGCGGCTACATACACTTTCAAGGTGGAGGGTGACAGCCTACGCTCCAACCTTTCTTGCAGGAAAGAAAGCACTACTCCAATCGTGCATCTTCGGGGGTCTTCTCGCTGAGAAGAACACCAGGTCGCGAACAGACTCCATTTCAGTGCGTAGGTTTGCCTTGTTGAAGGAGCCCTAGCCTGAATGATGGTCTCTACCACCGCCGGTGGTAGACCACTCAAGTCTGCCGCGTCCCGTCCAGGAGCCACACATGGAGGTTCCATAGATCTGGACGCGGGTGCCATTATGGTGCCGAGCCCCTGAGAAAGGAGGTCCTTCCTCAGAGGAATGCGCCAGGGAGGTACTGTCGCGAGGGAAATGAGTTCGGGAAACCAGGTCTGGGTGGGCCAATGGGGCGCAACCAGCAGGACCTGCTCCTCGTCCTCCCTGAGCTTGCACAGTGTCTGTGCGAGTAGGCTCACTGGGGGAAACGCATACTTGCGTAAGGCCCGAGGCCAGCTGTGTGCCAGTGCGTCTGTGCTGAGGGGGCCCTCGGTCAGGGAGAAGTACAGCTGGCAGTGGGAGGACTCGGGGGAGGCAAACAGGTCTACCTGAGCTTCCCCGAATCGACTCCAGATCAGCCGGATCGTCTCGGGATGGAGTCGCCATTCTCCGGGGAACGTGAGCTGTCGTGAGAGCGCGTCGGCCGCACGATTGAGCTGCCCCGGGATGTGAACAGCACGCAGTGACTTGAACTGCGTGTGACTCCAGAGGAGGAGATGGCGGGCGAGCTGTGACATGCGGTGTGATCGTATACCCCCCAGCCGGTTGATATACGAGACCGCCGCAGTGTTGTCCGTGCGGACTAGCACGTGCTTGCCCAACAGCAGTGGCCGGAACTGCCGCAAGGCTAAATGCACTGCCCACAGCTCCAGGCAGTTGATGTGCCAAAGCAGTCGGGGCCCTGTCCAGAGCCCCGAGGCTGCCTGCCCGTTGCATGTAGCGCCCCAGCCCGTGCTGGAGGCATCTGTTATGACAACAGTATGCCGGGACACTTGTTCTAGGGGCACCCCGGCCCGTAGAAAGGCAAGGTCTGTCCAGGGGCTGAGGGAGCGGCGACACTGCTGGGAGATACCTACTCGCAGTGTACCGCGGCGCCATGCCCACCTCGGGACCCGGTAGTGTAGCCAGTGCTGAAGTGGTCTCATATGAAGCAATCCGAGCGGCGTGACTGCAGCTGCGGATGCCATATGCCCCAGGAGCCTCTGAAACTGTTTCAGTGGTACCACATTCCTGCCTCTGAAGGAACTCAGGCAGTTCAGCACTGCTTGGGCACGTTCCTCCGTGAGGCGTGCCGTCATACTCACCGAGTCTAACTCCACACCGAGAAAAGAGATTCTCTGCACAGGGGAGAGCTTGCTCTTTTCCCAGTTGACCCGAAGCCCCAACTGGCTGAGGTGCCGGAGCACCAAGTCCCTGTGATCGCCCAACTGCTCTCTGGATTGGGCTAGAATAAGCCAATCGTCGAGGTAGTTGAGGATCCTGACGCCCACTTCCCGTAACGGGGTAAGGGCGCCCTCTACAACCTTCGTGAACACACGGGGAGACAGGGAGAGCCCGAAGGGGAGGACCCTGTACTGCCATGCCCGACCTTCGAACGCAAACCGTAGAAACGGTCTGTGTCGCGGAAGGATCGAAACGTGAAAGTAAGCGTCCTTCAGGTCGATCGCTGCAAACCAATCCTGGGGCTGAATGCATTTGATCATGCGCCTGTGCGTCAGCATCTTGAACGGGAGCTTGTGCAAAGCCCGGTTCAAGACTCGCAGATCCAGGATTGGCCGAAGGCCACCACCTTTCTTGGGTACGATGAAGTAAGGGCTGTAAAACCCCTGCCTCATCTCGGCTGGAGGGACCGGCTCGATTGCATCCTTTGCCAGGAGGACAGCAATCTCCTCGCGCAAGACAGGGGCGTTCCGGACTGCCACCGACGTCTCGAGAACGCCGTTGAACTTGGGAGGTCGCCTGGCGAACTGAATCGCGTAGCCGAGTCGAATTGTGCGCGTGAGCCAGCGAGACAGGCTGGGCAGCGTGAGCCACGCCTCCAGACGCTGTGCAAGCGGCTCCAACGGCACAATCGACGTACCTGTGGAGGTGCAGCGAAAGGGAGTAGGGGTGGATGGCACAGAAGGCGGAGCGTTCTGAGGCATCCTCACCGAACTCCCTGGGTCCCGAACGGGACTGGCCAGAGGTGCGTGGGGAGGAATGTCGTCCCCGAACCGTACTCTCTTGGCTACTGGCAAAATGGGTCGTGGGCGAGAGTGAGGAGGCAGGGCGTCGCACACTGTCGTCCCATGGACCTGAGAACCCGGAGGAAAAAGAATTTGCTCTTTCTTTGAGAAGGTGGGTACCGCTGGCCCTTGGACCAGCGGCGGAACAGAAACAAAACGAAACAGAAGATTCTCCTCCCGGCCCTCCACCGGGGGAAGGAGCGGCGCTGTTCTCGCCGTCTCCTGAGAAAGAGCAAACTCCAACATCTCCGGGTTGCCCGCGTCAGGGCCGCTTCGTCGATTTCCTGGACGACTTGGGGCCTGGCTGGGACGCGGGGGGCGCCGCTCTCCTGCGAGAGGCTCGACGCACCGGCCTATGTGTCGATTCGGCCTGGGGCGGAGCGGCTCTGGAGGACGCAGGAGGGCGCCCACGGCGACGGGCAGACCGAGGCCTGGCCCCGGGGGCAGCGGTGGATGGTGCATCACGCCGGGGCAGGATGTGCCGGATCGCCTCGGTCTGCTGCTGTACCGCCGAGAACTACTGGGCGAAGCCCTCGACGGTGTCGCCGAACAGCCCTCCCTGGGAGATGGGGGCGTCGAGAAAGCGTGCCTTGTCGACGTCCTTCATCTCTGCCAGGTTGAGCCAGAGATGGCGCTCCTGGACCACCATGGTGGACATCGCCTTCCCGAGGGACCGCGCCGTGACTTTCGTCGCTCGTAGAGCGAAGTCAGTCGCCGTGCGCAGCTCCTGCATCAACCCCGGGTCGGTACTACCCTCGTGCACCTGTTTGAGCGCCTTGGCTTGGTGAACCTGCAGGATAGCCATGGCGTGCAGGGCGGAGGCTGCCTGGCCCGCAGCACTGTAAGCTTTGGCCGCGAGAGCGGCTGTCAGCTTACAGGCCTTGGACGGGAGACGCGGACGGTTCCTCCAAGTGGCGGCGTTTCGTGGGCACAAGTGCACCGCGACCGCTCTCTCCACCTGGGGAATGCCCGCGTACCCCCTGGCCACTCCGCCATCGAGGGTAGTGAGGACGGAGGAGGCGGACGAGCGGCTTCTGGCCGTGAAAGGGGCCATCCACGAACTCGTCAGCTCCTCATGCACCTCCGGGAAGAAAGGCACCGGGGCAGGGCGCGGTTGTGAGCCGCGCCCCGCTCCGAGAAACCAATCGTCCAGCCGCGAGGGCTCGGGACTGGGCGGTCTGTTGACCTCCAGCCCGATGCTCACGGCTGCCCGGGCAAGCATGGCCGTCAGCTCTGGGTCCGGTGCAGCGGTGGCGACAACACCCGAGGGGGGCAGCCCCACCGCACCTTCATCGTCAGAGGACGTGAACCCATCCCCCGATGCTGCGATCGACATCCTATCTACAGATGGCGCACCGAATGAAATGCTGGGCGCCCCGTGGGACAGACCAGCGAAATCACCCGGGAACCGGACGGGATGTTCGCTGCGTGAGGAGTAAGAGGTCCGTGGGGGCGTGCCCGGCGGAGAGGCTCTTACAGTAACCCTCAGATCTCCCAGAGCGTCAGCCGGCGATCCTCTGCTCGAGCCAGAGAGATCAGCACGGGTGGCGGCAGAGGGTGCCAATCCTTTCATAAAGGAAAGGCGAGATCGCAGCGAAATCATGCTCATACGCCCACAACAGACGCATGAGTCATCCACGAACGCAGCTTCAGCGTGTCGGCGGCCCAGACACTGAAGACAACGATCGTGTCCGTCATCCGCAGACAGAAAACGACCGCAACCGGAAGGACACGGACGAAACGGCATCTTGAAAAAGACGCGATCGTCCGTGATTTGCTCTTTTAGAATTTGCTCTTTTAGTTGAAGTGCCCAGGGGAATCGCTGATGAGAGGGACTCCGCTGATCGCACCGTTACGCCAACCGGGAACAAAACAAAGATGAACGGCTTTGTGGAGATCAGCACTCTTCTCATCCACTCGGCTCCGAAGCAAAAATCTAATGAGTGGATGCACCTGTCGCCCTTTTATACCCGTATGCACGGGGAGTGGCTCAGGTATGCAAAATCCACTAGCCAATTTCATTGGCGTTTTCTCTTAGTCAGAGATGTTCGGGGCTTCCAGGTAAATCCCCTATGTCGTCACGACATAACTCGTAGTGACCGACAGATAGGGAACTGTGGTTATAGTTATTCATGGGATCATACGATAAATTATAAGGTGCATTACAAGGCTTAATTAATGCAGTAAAACTATATATATAAAGGCTTTAAGTAAAGAATTATGGAATATGCTTTTTAATTAATTAGTACTTTAATTTATTATTATTTACATTTTAAGGGAACTAATACTTTAAAACCGGCCAATTCAATGTAATTAGAAACAATAGTGTTCATTTAAATAAAATATTATTTTTGGCTATTTTATCTAATTGTTATATTATTATATACAATATATTCTTATGTTTTTATCAATTTAAAAATATATATTTATTTAATTTATTTAGTTCTCTAGTTTAGTTCTGTCTATTTTTATTTATACATTTGTTTTTGTCTTAATAATCCAAATCTATTTTTACCTAATTATCTGAAATATTTTTAATAAAATCTAAATGCGGATATTATTTATCTGTTTATTAATTAATTTATTGGTTATTTTAGCATGATAAAAAGTGTTGTGTCCAATGTAAAATCAGCATCCCTAATGATGTATTTAGTTTGTTAGTTAGTTTGTTATTATATGTAATTTTATATATATATATTCATTCATTTATTTATATCAATTTATTTTGTATGGTTATCTTATGTATCCTTTTGTCTATTATATATCTATATATTAATGATATATCATCTATATTGTTTATTATCTGTCTGTTTTGTCTGAACACATGTGAGCACACTTCCCTGAGAATGACTGATGGAGTTTTTCCGTGGTATTGTTTCCTCCCCAGCTTCACGAGGCTCAAGCTGCAGACGAATCAAGAGGGTCGAGTCCCAGTGAAAAAGTAAGACCGCATCCGTCTGCACCTCTGTCACATGACACATCAGAACGTGATCAGACGTCGCTCTGATGTTTCTCTGTCTCTCTGCAGTATATTCCGCATATTCTCTGCTGACCGGAAGCGCGTGGAGACGGCGCTGGAGAGCTGCAGTCTTCCGTCCGGCCGGGTGAGCATATGTTCAGCTGATCGCTCCAGAACCCCGCTGGCAGACAGGAAGACCAAAAAGTCCATTTGTGGGTTTTACCAAATATGTGTGCTCTTGGATCGAGGCACACCACCCGACAAATGACATCCGTTTTCAGGGAAATCAAGGGAATTTACTTGCATTATCATTTTACGGCAAAGCTCAAGACTAAACTTAGGACACGGGAGATTTTCAAAATCAAGAAAGTTAAAAGGCCTCGGGAGGGAGAAAGTGTGTCACTAATTAGTTATTTTAATTATATTTATCTGTTATTTTTCTCTATTTTATTTCAATTCTGTGTTTTTTTTAGGTTTTTTTTTAGTTAGTAAGTTATTTAGTTTTTTATTGTTTTTATAACTATATATTTATGCATGTTTTTATCTATGCATCTGTTTGTTTATTGTATAGTTTTTTTTATCTATTTAACCTTTTTATCCATGTATCCATTTATTTATTTTCATAATTGTATTTATTTATTATCTGTAATTATATTATATACATTTTATTTATTTACACATGGTTTTATTTAGTTATCTGTTTTTTTGTTTGTTCTATTTATTCGTCTATATTGTCCGTTTATTTATATACCTTGTATTTATTTATATTTGTATTTGTTTATTGTTTTGTTATTTTTTTAATGTTTTATCATTATTGATTTGTTTACATTGCATTTACCTATTTAACTGTTTTTTATCTTTATTATTATTTGTTATACACTTATTTATTTTTACATGATTTTACCCCTTTCTCAGTTTTTCATCCCCCTGCTTTTTTAACTCCTAGCATCAAGGAGAGTCTGTTTGTTTGCTTTATCACTTTATGGCAAATTCAAAGGTTGAACGTTGAACATGAGGAGATCAAGATCCATAAAGCTCCAAGGCCTCGGGAGAGTCTGGAGGGGAGAAGTGTGTCACTAATGAGAAATCCTCTCTGTGTTATTCTGGCTGACTCTGACTCACATTCACGTCCTTTCATCTGTTTTTTCTTCCTCGTTTGCTGCTTTTATATTGTGCGCGGTGAAGCATTAATCAGCCGCGGGCCAGAGCTGCATGTTTTGAATGTTCACTGCAGAGATGAGCGTGTGGATGACATGAGTAATGTTCGTTCGCTGGCGTTATTGTCGTAACAAACCAATCGATTCGTTGTCAGGTGAATTAGATGTTTCTTAGGATGAAATGAGTGAATTCATTTAGTTCAATATTTTAGTTTCTGTCCATATGAGAGCCTCTCTGCATGTATCTCATGATTTGATGGTCTGATCTTGTTCGTCTCTGCAGAACGACTCCATCTCTTTGGAGGATTTGACGCCCGACGTTTACAAATCCTTCATCAACAACCTCTGCCCACGATCCGAGATCAACCAAATATTTACTGATCTGTAAGTCTTTATGGAGCGTTTTCAGCTGATGCTAATGATGCCTTCTAGAAATAAATAAAATACAAATAGTATTTAGTTGTTTTTTTTTTTATACTTGTTCATGATTATTTGCATTTATGCATTTAAACATTTCATTATTTAAGAATAGAAATATTGTTTTTTTGTCTGTTTATCGGTTTATTGTTTTTCATATTTATCTATTTATGTGTCTACTTTTTCTATTTATTTGATATTTTTCTTTTTATCATTTTTTTCCTGTTTTTATGTATTTATATACTCGTATAATTTTTCTATGTATCTTTTTTATTAATATTTTATGTTCCTTTTAATGTATTTTTTCATCCATTGTTTTACCTATTTATCTGTTTTTTATGTTTTCTTTCTTTCTTTATATTTTATTTAATTTTACTTGTATTTATCCTTGTTTGTATATTTATACATTGCTTTATATTTATCTAGTTTATCCTGTTTTTATTCATTCATTGATTTGTATCTATTTTTCAGTGTAATTATTTATGCATATATGTATGTATTACTACTGTACATAATGTTCCCTTGAAGTCATGTCATAATGATATTCATGAGACGAGTGCATTACAGAGTTGTAATTACTTGGGGGCGTAAAAATCAAACAAATCCCGCTGAAAGATAATTGTGTTGATCATAAGCCGAGAAAAGTCCACGTGGCTGAAGTCATTGTGTCGTTTGCTTGCTGGGATGATGCAGTTGCTCATCTGTGTGTTATGATTATCACTGTAAACCATATGCTCTCTTATGAATCTCCTGTCTGTCTGTCTCCAGCGGTGCGAGGAGCAGAAACTATCTGACGGTGGATGAGATGACAGAATTCATCAACAGCAAGCAGCGGGACCCGCGTCTGAACGAGATCCTGTACCCGCCGCTCAAACCCGTCCAAATCCAGCAGCTCATGGAGAAGTTCGAGCCCAACGCGGCGGTGATTCAGAAAGGTCTGTCGTTCTTCTGAATTCATCCGCGCTCGCTCTCATTTTCTTCTGTGACGCACAAGAGAAACTCTTTTCCATACGGTTATAATAACTTTACAGTAAGGCTGAATGTTTGGGGGGGGGGGGTAAATCCAATGTGATTTTTAGTTATTTCTTTATATATTAATTTATTTGTTTATCTGTTAGTTAATTAATTAATTAATTCAGAGATCCACGTTTGCTGTGTTTGTATGTAGGGCTGCAAAATGTTGCCCGATCAGTATGACTTCTAAATTAATCCAATTATCCATTTAATAATAATAAAATAGTAAGCAAAATGGAATATATTAATGTTTTTATAATACTTTCACAATAAAAAATCAAGTATTGAATATATATTAATATAATATTAATAATCATCATCATTATCACTTTGAATCATAATTCATCGTAACTTTATTGTATGAAGGGCTGCAAAATATGTCCCAAATCATATTGGAATTATGTTTCAGTATGTTTGTGTGCACTCATGTTATGTTATGTGCACACAAACATAAACTCATGTACAGTATTGTGAGTGCACACAAATACAACTATTTGCAGCTTCGAATGATGTATACTCTTACCTTTATGAGGTAAAATTACGGCTTATTGTAATTTTCCACTTTTATTAAGAAGAAAAATGCACGTGATCTCGCTAGCGCCTCCATGTCCTTCAAAGCACAAACTATTTGATATTTAGCACACGTTTATCTAAAATTGTTACATTTATATTGTGAAATGCATGTTTTTTTATGTCTCAAATCGTATTTATTTCAGAAGGTTAAACTGATTAAACTGTTACGGCCCATATTAATAGGGTGAGACGCGAACGACGGATATTAATAGGATTCCAGCCACAGCCAACAGATCACCAGTTACAACACATATGATTTATTAAAGAAAGAAATAAAGATTGGATAAGGAGCATTAGCTTCAGAGAGGCCCAAGGCCAAGATAACAAACATAAGAACTAAATAAAAGAAACATATAAATGTCCTAGTTACAAAGAAAAGAAAACACAAATGTACTTCCCTATCTCCCTAGACCAGAAAACACATCGCAAAGATAGATCAAAATAAACAGCAGACCTCTCCTACGCTCCAGAGAATTAAACAGAATAAATCACGAATCGAAATAGTCACAAATAATAAACACAAAGCCGTTGGTGATCTGTTAACGGAGCCGGAGTCCGGAGCTCTTCATGCCAAAGTGAGCTCCCCGTGTGCTGTAACAGGGGCGCCGTTATGGGGGATGCAGAGTATGCTGGGCATATGGGCCCAGGACGCTAGGGGCCCCAAAATCACAACTTCGGTCGATATTTTTTTAATTTTATAAATATATTTTCTACATACAAGAACACGTTATCTAATAATATTGCAGAAAAATAAAAAATATTTATAGAAATTGAGAAGTCAAGTCAAGTCACCTTTATTTATATAGCGCTTTTAACAATACAAATTGTAACAAAGCACTGCACAATATCAAAATAGGCAAAATGTGTCAATAATGTAAAATGACAGGATTTAACACTCAATTATCTGCTGAATGCATTTCATTATTGAATTTAGTAATGGCATTGTCCAGCTTAGTTCAGTTTAAATAATATCTGTGCATTCAAGTCGATGATTGTGCTGGAAATGAAGTGTCCCCAACTAAGCAAGCCAGAGGCGACAGCGGCAAGGAACCAAAACTCCATCGGTGACAGAATGGAGAAAAAACCTTGGGAGAAACCAGGCTCAGTCGGGGGGGCAGTTCCCCTCCGGCCAGACGAATCAGTAGTTTGTTCCAACTGCAGCAAAGTCAGAGTGTAAGTGGTCCACTGGTTCCAGGGGTCTTTCCCCGATGGATGTCTAGGTGACGAGGTCCTCACTGGAGATCTGTCTCTGGGGCTCATCTATGTGTCCTAGACTCCGCTGACGGTCAGGGCTGTAGAGGCTGTAGAGGTTGTCTCCAGGTGCTGATCCTCCATTTATGGCAGACTTTGGTTAAGTCAGTATAATCGCTGATGGTTGGCTTCCTCTGAGGTCCTCGGAGGGGTTGTCATCGTCTCTTCTCAGGTGTTCGGTCATCTCAATCGTTTAAGGGTTGGATCCAGACTGAAGCTTGTGTAATTCCTAGCTACCACGGGATGTTAATCCCGTGGCAGTAACATAGAAAGAGTAAGACAATTAGCGTAGCAGTTGTTCCATCCAGGAATAACCCTGGATGAAATTATCAGTATAACCCAAGCTAAAGCATAATAATGTGCATTTGTTCAGATAGACTGGCAGTACAAGTGTGTACAAGCACTACAAGAAGTGAACGTAAGCACGTTCTCGTCAGAAAATCTCTTCACGCCCGTTTCACACCGCAAGCTTGAACGGCGCGTGCCCATTGTGCTTTCATACTAGCAGCTGAACCGCGGCTTGTACTGCAACACAGACAAGTATCGTCATTTCTGTCACATTTTCATATTGTGCCATGTGATTTGATGTATGATATGACCTGCATACTCTGTGATGCGACCCTGAACCCCTCCCTCTGTCCCACACACATATGTAAATAACATATTATATATATGTGGTTAACACGATAAACTTCAGCCAAGTTTTCAAGATGTGTATACGAAAAAATTGCGACCCTGTCAGGAAAATGTATGTCTTACCCTTCTCACATTTTGTATGAGGAATATTCATTTTTGCCATCTAACAGAAGGCTGCATTCTAGATTAAATATTTGACGTAAATCTGTTGTGTATCAGTCTGTAAAATGAATTAATCAGAAGTGGGGCCTCTGGAAAATAGAAAGGACTCACTATTCTAATGCACTGTCGCCGTGTGTTTATGCATTTGCTGTTGTTTTTGTATTAAGGTGCATCGATTGTATTGTTTGTTTAGTAGCCTGATTATCGATATGAATGTGAAACACGCGGTGAGATCCAAGACACATTTTGGAAATAATTCCAACAATAATTGGATTGAATATTTGAATTGAAAAAGTAACAAACATAACATGTTCGATATATTCAATAAAGAAACGAAAGCACTTTGCCAATAAAAACTGAACGTGTTTAATGGCTGCAACAGCAGCTGTGTGAAGGGGAAGAGAGAGAGAGAAAAGGACACGGGTTCGGGTCGGACTCGGGCAGAGAGTTCTGATAAGCTGTTGGGTAAGAGCTGGGCTCTATATTCATTCCCCTTTAATTAAACGTTCCCCCTCGGCTCGGTGGGCCAATCTGCCCGGGCCCTTATGCACCTGCATACCCAGACGCTACGCCACTGCCTCTGTGTAATTGTTAATTCCTGATAATTATGTGGAAGGGTTTTACCTCACGTTCCCATGAGGTGTCACATTTATATAAGAGCAGAAGATGTCAGGTCTTTCTAATTGAGCTCTGTCTGTTCCCGTCATGGCACTAATATGAAATCTAATCCCTCATTAGTGGCGTTGATTGACACTTGTTGATTGACAGCCGCATTAAACACTGATGGATTCCTACGTTTCCATGTTCAAACGGCAAACGCCTCGGGATTCAACCAGCAACGGTCCCATTATACATCCCATCCGATTCAAAGGCCTGTTGCCATGGATACGTTCCTAAAGGAGCCGTTTGAAAATATTAAACTTTACAGAAACATCAGTCACATTTGAGAAGTGTCCTCATGAGGGTAGTAGGTAATTAGGCCTGAAACATTGTTGCAACAGCTAAATATAAACATGCATATTTTTGTCAGATAATCGCAGTCATTTCGACTTGTTTACGTCTTTCTAAGAAGGTTTGCTGTCTGTCAGCGAATCAGCACACAGGGTCATGAATATTAATTAGATTGTGATTTTCGCCCTAAATGATTTGCTGAAAAGATGATGTTGGAGCAAATAATGGGAAAACAAAATACTAAAATAGGTAATTTACTTAAGTTATTTAATGTGCGAACAAATATAGCAATTAATTCTAAACTGAAAAGTATAGACATACATATTTTATTTAGATTAAAGAGTGGTTATTCTACCCAACATGTTTGTAGTTATAATATGAATATGGGTCTAAAGTGTAGTACACTCTGAGCTTTAATTTGAGGGTTTTCACATCAACATTGGAGGAAAGGTTAAGTAATAACTCATTAATATGTACCTCCCCTTTTTCAAGGGACCATAAGTAATTGGACAGTTGACTCAAGCGCTGTTTCATGGACAGATGTGGGCTATTCCTTCATTATTTCTTTTTACTTTTACTTTTTAGTCATTTAGCAGACGCTTCTATCCAAAGCTACTCACAAATAAGAAAAAAAGTTACTAACACTATAAGTTAAAAGTCTATAAATACTATATATACACATGTAAGAAAAATGAGAAATTAAATAAAATGACAAATGCATACAACAACATTTCAAAACTAAACATTTAAATGAAAACAAAAATTCTAACATGACACTAAGCCAAACACTCATATATAAATATATATATATGTTATTTCATTTCCATGTAGTATGTTGAAGTACTGTTACTAAAATAAATACAATTTATTAAAACTAAAACTAAAGAAAATACCTATAAAGACATATTAAATGCATACATAAATTATCTAAAATTAAAATAGATAAATCATACAGCAGTACTTTATCAGTAATCCTAAAAAAGAACACTGCCAAACACACATGCTAACAAACAATAACTTACACATAGTACGAATTGGTTATAAAAACTAAAACAGAAGTGAAACAAGCAGTAAGAAAGAAGAGAAATACAAAGCGATACTTCTATCTCTTCCCGGTGGAGTCACACGGTAGAGTCGACGGTCTTTACACTCTTCGGTCTTCACACGAGGAGGTCTTTACACAACGGCTGCCGCGGTAAACTACGCTTTTATACCCATCTATCAAAATACTTCTCCAATTCAGCTGAACACACTTTCCTTTATCACAATAAATGGCCAAGCAAGCGCCGACACTGAGAAGAGACGCGATACAGTACGAGACCAAACGTGATTTCAGCACGTCTCCACACAGTAAACAAAACAAGCGTTTCCTAGCAACGACAACTGCGCTAAACACCAATGAGACAAGTACACTTACTAGTTGTTTTTAACTTCCGCTGATAGACTGCTTCTCTATTACTTTACACTTATATCTTCTGCTGGCGCTTAAACACAATTTCTGGTTAATCACAATACATGGCCAAGCAAGCGCCGTGGATGTTCACGGAGGACAATAGTGGTGGATGATCGGAGAAAACCCTTTCACAGCATCCAGCCAAGAGAAGAGCACTCTCCAGGAGACAGACGTGTCTACAATCAAGAGAAGACTTCACCAGAGCAAACACAGAGACGTCACCACCAGCTGCAAACAAGCCTGATTAGACTTTGACAAAAACATCTAAAAAAGCCAGAGCACTTCTGGAAAAGCATTCTTTGGACGGATGAAATTAAGATCAACCTGTTCCAGAATGAAGGGAAGAAAAAAGTGTGGAGAAGGCTCGAAACAGCTCATAATCCGAAGCATCGTCTGTGAAACATGGAGCAGTGTGACGCATGAATGCATGGCTTCAGTGGCTCTGGGTTACTGTGTTTAGTGATGATGAGACAGAAGACAGAAGCAGCCGGATCAATTCTGAAGTGTATAGAGATATACTCTCTGCCCAGGTTCAGCAATGCAGCAATGTTGATTGGGTGGTGCTTCATAATACAAATGAACAATGACCCAAACATACAGCAAAAGCAACCCAGGAGTTTCTGAAGGCAATGGCCGAGTGAATCTCCTGATCTCAACCCGACTGAGCTGCATTTCACTCGCTGAAGACAAAACTAAAGACAGAGAGAGCCACAAACAAACATCAACTGAAGTCAGCTGCAGTAAAGACCTGGAGAAGCATCACAAAGAAGAACCCAGTCTCTGCTGATGTTCAGGAGTTCAGACGCAAGACAGATGATTCTCAACATAAATATTAAAAATCAACATTTTATTTATGATTAGATTTATTTCTCCAATTACATTTGAGCCCCTGAAAATGGGGGGGGGGGGGGTATAAAAATGGTGTAATTCCACATTGAAGTTACCCTTGAATTAAAGCTTAAAGTCTGCTCTTAAATTTCATCTTGATTGTTTCATTTTATTCTATTCTGGTGGCATACAGAGCCGAATTATGAAAAATGTGTCCGTGTCCAAATATATATATGGACCTAACTGTAAGTATGTGTTTCAGTTAGGACATCTCCTTATAAGGCAGCTGCCTATGTTCAATTCAATTCGATTTCACTTTATTGTTGGAATTTCTTCTCGCATCCCATAGTGTTTACTGCCTAACATTAATTCACAGCAGTACACAAAACAATACACACACACACAGTAAGTACACATTGGTACCTATAGGAGGCGGACCGCGAGGACGTGCACTTGTTTTTGGACACTTTGAGTTTTCTTCTTCTGCAGAAAGAAAACCAAACCTCCATAATATTTCATTACCATAGCAACAATAACTCCGAGATGCAGTCCGATGCTGCAGTGGAGCCGGTTTATTAATATCTCTCGGCTCCACGGGTGAACTGGAGATCAGGTCACGGGATGATAATGCGTGACGGGTGATTGATTCGGCACATTGAGTCCAGAGGGGCGAGCGATGCGATAGATCATCGGGTTCAACAAGACACCTCGCTGTCACGCAGATTACAACTCTGTTTTCTGAGCCATCTCCGAGACAGTCCACCGCCCACAGCAGACACGCCAGACGCTCATATTAGCACAGGATTTATTGTAGATTTGGAGGAACAATCGAAAAGGTGTCTGCATTGGCAGGATTACATTGTGTCCGAGGGACATTCATTGTCTGATAGTCAATAAACACGGGAGACCAGGTGCTTATTTTTGTATTTGGCTGTTAAAAAGCATGTTTCTTTAACCCTGTAGAGCCTGACATAAGAAATAATCACGTTTTTTTTTTTAAATGGAACAGTTTATTGAGCCTTTAGACACAATATAAAAACAAATCTCTAGCAAAAAGTTTTCATATGTGTTTTTTAGTTGAGTATCATATTTGATACATCAGTATTTTCTGGCTCATATTGTCTGATATGATGAGAATATGGAGGAAAATACAGATCAATTTTATTCAGAGACTCAAACGGAGCAGAAATATACAATTGGCTGCAGATGCTGATATTTATATGATTAAATTCTGATGCTTGTAATACAAATCAATGAGATCTTGATAACAGTAGAGCAGATACTGATATAAAATTATATAAATATGAGTCATCATTCCATATCTCCAATAATAAGTGTTAGTAAGATGAGATTGAAATGATCCAAACATATAATGAAATGTAATCCGATGCTGATTGAGAGATGAAGAAATAAACACTCATCAGAAGACTGATGATCATATTATTTTAAATAAATAATAAAGATGATGATGATTCACTCAACTGAAGTCATTGTTATTTTTGCTAACTAAAACTAAAATCATAAAAATGTCATTCATTTAAATAAGATATGTTCAATAAAATTAACTAAATGAACTAAACATAAAATAAATAAAGCAAATATAATTCAAATTAAGCAATAAATACAACTTAAAAAATGACTGAAACACAACAGTTTTATTAAAAATTTTAACTATAGTTAAAATGAAATCAGAAACTATACAAATAATCTAATTTAAAATATTAAATAAAACTAAAAACTAAAAAAAAAATATAGAAAATAAATAAAGTAATATTTTTTTTAATTACAATTAAAACAAACAAACTATAAAACATTAAATCTAATGCAAAATATGAAATAACCTAAAACTTGAAAACAATATAGACATATAATAAAACAATAATAAAAATGACAAAACACAATAAAATTACTAAAACTTTAAAATGAAAATAAAAATATTAAAATAAAAATAAATTCAAAATATTGCCAAAAACTAATAGTATATCAGAGGTACTAAAATAACAGTCCAGTAAATGTTCATTTTGAAATATCACTAACAATATTCTTTCTTCTTTCTAAAAATCAAAAAGACACTGAAGCACCAGCTGAAGATGGACGTTTGTACAATTAGACTGAAATACTTTATACTTGATGATAAAGTCTAAAATATCAATCAGACTTGAACAACACAAAGTTTTGATCATTATACAATTGCAAATCAAATATGATACCATATCTTTCTAGGGCTAAACAATGGCCGATCTTGAAAGTAGACCGTCTGAGCATCTAACTGGCCTGAAAACACCTTAAGATGCAGGACCGTGACAGCAGATGGGATCGTGTTCTTTCGTTCTCCATTTAACTCGACAGGACAATTGCTGAATTTCAGCAGTGTGTGGTAATTGTAGTGTTTAAAAGCCATTTTCCTCCCCGTTCGCGACAGCAAGGTGGTTGGTGTTATTTCGGTGCGTGCTAATCAAAGGCTTCTTGTCTGGAG
>CM049829.1:2866119-2888619 GCA_027422435.1 Schizopygopsis pylzovi | reverse complement strand
TTTCTCCCTAAATCAATAAAATATAGAATAAAAATCAAATAATATTGATTTAGGGAGAAATCTTCTAAATATGGTAAATATGTAATATGTAATTATTTTTTCATTTTTGCTTTCAGCTTCATATTATAGTTTAGTACATTTAGTTTATTGCCATATTTAAATTAAGATTTTATTTATTTAAATTAAGATTTTATTTATTTAAATTAAGATTTTATTTATTTAAATTAAGATTTTATTTATTTAAATTAAGATTTTATTTATTTAAATTAAGATTTTATTTATTTAGATATTAATATTTTATTTATTTAAATCATAAATTAGATAAAATTTATTTAATTTAAGATTTCTATTATTTAAATTTAAGATTTTATTTATTTAAACTTAAGATTTATTATATTTATACATTTAGATTTATTTATTTAAATTAAGATTTATTTATTTAAATTAAGATTTAATTTATTTAAATTAAGATTTTATTTATTTAAATTAAGATTTTATTTATTTAAATTAAGATTTTATTTGAATATAATTTTTTTATTTTAGAGTATTTTCATCAATATGTTTATTCTTTATTTTATTTTTATATTTTACTTCATTATGCTTCTAATAAGAGTTTGGGATATTTTATTTATTACATATTTAAATCTATTCTGCAGAATTCTACAAAACTTTCCCCAAAATCAACATCAATCTAATTTTAGATCATTGTTCTGTATTTTTATTCAATATTTTATTTCTTATTTAATTTAATTTTATGATTTTAATGTATTTTATTTTGTATTATGCTTTCGGCTTCCAATAAGTTTAGTTCATTTTAATGCCATCTTTTCTGCAGAATTCAAAATCTACCCCTAAATCAGTGAAGATTTTTATTTTATTCCAATATGATTTTTTTTGCTACATTTTGTTTATTATCATATTTATATCTATTCAGCAGAATTTCCCCCTAAATCAGTGAAGATTTTATTTTAATTTTATTCCAATATGATTTTTTTTTGCTACATTTAGTTTATTATCATATTTATATCTATTCAGCAGACTTTCCCCCTAAATCAGTGAAGATTTTATTTTATTTCAATATGATTTTTTTTTGCTACATTTAGTTTATTATCATATTTATATCTATTCAGCAGACTTCTCCCCCTAAATCAGTGAAGATTTTATTTTATTTCAATATGATTTTTTTGCTACATTTAGTTTATTATCATATTTATATCTATTCAGCAGAACTTCTCCCCCTAAATCAGCAAGAAAGATGGTCTGAATTTATTTCGATTCGATTATTCTTGCTCATTTAGTGTTATTGATGCATATTTAATCGTTCAGCGCTAATGTGTTCCTCGTTAATCAGTGCAGTTAACGTGTTTCATGATGATTTCTGTTTTGCTAGCCCCATTCTAGCAAGCCTAAATATGGCGAATATTGTATCATATTCAGCAGAATTTCACCCTAACTCAGGAGAAAATGTAAGTGTCTCATGTCACACTATGATTGGTCCTCTTTTGCCAGCGACGTCTCCTAGCTATTCTGCATGTTTATCAGCTCATCCAGCAGAATCTTCCAACCCTAAATCAGTGAGAATTAATTTCATTTCAAGAACATGATTTTTTTTGCTACAAACCTTCTCAGTTATTAGCATAATTATATCTTCCGAGCAGACTCTCAACCTAAATCAGTGAAGTCAGTTTTACTTTCCAATGACGAGTTTTTGCTAAACAAGATAAATTAAACAATTTAGTCAATATTTAAATCATATTCAATGTAATTTCATCCTAAATCAGTACATTTGAAAATATACAAACGGTGCTGCAGTTATTATCATTTGGATTCGGACGAAAATGTATTACTTAAATTTGAAGTTGTAAATATATGATGCAGAAAATTATTCGTAAGAGAAGATCATATATGTGTATACATTGTAACAGTTGTTCAATGAAAGTAAGCTGTAATTCATGTGTATAAATCTGTATAATGCAGCCTAAACACATAGCCAAAGATGCAGATATTATCGATCGATATTTCGGCCGAAGAATGGCTTTAATGTGATTGGACTCCGTGGAAAATATCCGTAGTGTCTCTGCCGATGCATTGGTACTCATTATCAGGCTCAGGAGCAGTCCTGCCACTATTTCTGGAAGTAGCTGAAGTCTGCCGAAAAGTCGCTAAATGTCGCTAAGCCTGCTCAAATTGCATTAATGGAAAGTCCTATTTTAGCGAAGCAACAAGTGATAGTCCTGGCAACACCGTGTCACATGGCAGCCTACATCTAGATTCGTGCAGGTCACTGAATGTCCGAGCCAGGCACGTCCAACACTAACAGTGACTCGTCCAGCGTCTTTGAGCCGTCGTCTCCCAGCGCTGGACCCGCAGGTCTTACACGCTCAAACCAGACAGAGCTAAATTAAACACCATTTCAGTCAATTCATTTAAATCATTTCAATGTTCATTTACATGACTGACAGTGACATTTGAAAATATACAAACCGTAGTGCTGCTGTTATTAGCATTTATTCGTTGTAAAGAAAATAGAATTCACTTAAATTTGAAAGTTGTAAATATATAATAAAAAAATATTATTGTAAAAAGATATATATGTGTAAACAATTTGTAAAGTTGTAAATATTCAATATAATATAATGCATTTAAATTACATTTGTAAATTCTATAATATAATACGATTAGGGATGCACGATATTATCAGACTGATATTGGAATCGGCCGAAAATGGCTTTAAATGTAAATATCGGCACCGGCCCGGTGTGAAAAATGATGCCGATATGTCTTGCCGATAAGAGGAATATCATAACTCACATGTGCTCAGGGCAGTGCTGCCAACTATTTTCAATGGAAAGTAGCTGAAGTCTGCTCGAAAAGTCGCTAAATGTCGCTAAACGACATCATGCGCAAATTTGCATATTAATGACGTAATCACGTCCTATTTTAGCAGAAGCAGGCAAGTGATTGGTCCGTGGCAACACCGTGTGCACATGCGCAGCTCATTGCACATCTATGTCAGCTTCCGTGCGGTCACTGAATGTGCCGGAGCCAGCGCTCACTGATCAGAGCAGACACAGGGAGAGGTGTAACTCAAGATCTCGCGCTCGCAGGACAGTACTGGCCACATTTGGAAAGTTGCTAAGCTTTGTCCAAAAGTCGCTAGATTTGTCGCTAGGCGCTTTTTAAAAAAAAGTCGCTGAAGGAGTCTGAAAAGTCGCTAAGTTGGCAACAGTGTTACAGGGTGTGCTAGCAATTAGATCACATCAACAGTGCGATTAGATAACGTCAGAAGTGTAGCTCATTCTTGATGCAAAGTTTTGTCTGAATGATTAGATTCACTGTTTTGGATCTAAAGGTACAGAATGCCTTCGGTGTGTGATAGAGTAAACAGTAATAACCTCCCCCGGGTCCTAACGCCTCTTCGGGAAGGAGTTTTAATCTGTAGGGGGTGCTGTTGGCCTACTTCTAGATAAATGAAAGTAAAATATCCTACACAAATAGCATTTAGACTGTGTTTCTGATTAAATAAAGCAGTAATTTATGTCATAAAATCATGAGTATGTTTTCAGAAGCTATAGCTTTCATGAATATAAAAAAATCACAAACATGACACCTGTAAATTAAATAATTGTATATATCCTGATTTATTCATTATGGTGTAATATGTTTGTTTTTTTTTTTTAAACAAATCATAAGCTCTAAAATATTTTCAGAATTTGTACAACTTTTGCTTTAGACCATCTACAAATGTTAAATCTTCAAATAAAATAAAATGTAAGGGTTAACACTGCATCTTTACGGGAAAACAAAATGCAGCGATTGATGAATAGTTTATTTATAGTTATTTTCAAAGCTTTAATGTGCTGTCAACAAACCTTCACTATGGTTTATTTAAATCTAACAAATACGTTCTTGTAAAAAACGAAACAAAATGTAAAATATTTTGCTTATAATTTCTGCACAGGAGAGACTTGGTGTTGTTTCCAAACAAAAAGCAAAAATATCGGCATCGGCCAAAATGATTTGAAAAATATCGGATATCGGCAAGAATCCAATATCGTGCATCCCTAAAATACAATATAAATCCTTGATCCTGTAGGATAAAAATGTCTGAATATACTAAAAATATCTGTAAAATACTAAAATAAAAAGAAACTTCTAAATTGTAAATAAACACTATATACTAAATTAAAAATAAGTTTGTAAATAAAAAACAATCTAATATAAATAAAACAACTAAAGGGTAAATATACAATATATTGTAACACAGCAAATTAAAATCCAGTTTGTATACATTTCTAATGTGTAAATGTATAAGTTTGATCTTAGTTTGTTCGGTACATTGACTCTCTGCTAGTTGTTTGCTGGAGACGCTTGAATGTCTTGGGAGTAAAAATACAGACAAGAAAATGATAACTTTGATCCAAGCGCACTTTTTGCCGTTGATATCTGACATTTGTCGACAAGCAGCAGCCGGTTTCCACAGTTTATTGAAATCTTTCAAAAGGGGCAGGGAAATCTGTGATAAGTCAGATATGATGAAGACTGTGCTCACGTCTATCTTTAGCAAGCGGAAAGAAAGAAAGCAGACGGCGGTGTTGTGTGAGGCAGCATGCGGTCGAGGAGTCGAGCGGATGACATTTGAGCGTGTGTTTGTGTGGGAGCCTGTTACGGGTGCAATGAGTCCGTGCAGACAGCATCGAGGCAGAAAGCAGATGTTGAACAGCAGGACTGTGTGGAGTCACCTGAAACATCCCAGGAGCCAGGAGAGCACAGCCAGCAGGCGTTCACAATCAAATAAATATACTTCACATTTGAGTAATGGATTGATTCATTCATATGAGTGCACCACATGAAATAGACAATAACAAAAAAAGGTTATTAATCAATTTCTTTTATTCGTCACATACTCAGTTATACAGGATATAATCAGTAGTGAACTGTTAATAAAAAAATGTAAATAACCCATTGCATTGAACCCATCTTAAGCGCATACACACCTGGAGCAGTGGGCAGGCATCGTACAGCACCCGGGGAGCAGTTAGGGGTCAGTGACTTGCTCAAGGGCACTTCAGTCGTGGTGTTGAATTCAATTCCTGCCGGCCCGAGACTCGAACCCGCAAACTGTAGGTTACAAGCCCGACTCTCTAACCATTAGGCCACGACTTCCCCTTATTTAATATGTAAATGGTTATAAAGTAACTATTTTTCTGCACAAATGAAATAGATCGCCTAAAAATTACAATTATTTAATTTGTTGATAATTATTTAATGATAAATAAATAATGTATGTTTACGCACAAATTAAATAATCACACATAATTGACAATTATTTAATTTATTCATTGATATTTATTTAAATATAAATAAATAATCACAAAAATAATTTATATGTATGCATAAATGAAATAGATCACCCAAAAATGTCAATTTTATGTAATTTATTTAATTAGATTTTTTTCATGCCAGATATATACATCACCCATTAATGACAATTATGTACTTTATTTATTAATATTTAATGATAAATAAATAAATAATGGCATAAATTATTTATATTTATGTACAAATCTTATATTTATGTACAAATGTATTTATATTCATGAAACAGATCATCCAATAATGACAATTGTCTTATTTATTTAATTGCTATTTATTTAAGGATAATTAAATAAATAATTTATATTTGTGCAACAGGTCACAGATCCCCCCCCCCCCTCAGAAGAAAATAATTAAATGTATTTATTGAAAGATGAAAAAATAAGAATTTAGATTCATGCACAGATTAAACAGAAAACCCATAAATTACGTTTTATTTGAAATGATTTATTTAATAATACATTAGTAATTAAATAAATAATTAACATCTATGCAGAAATGAACTGGATTAGCAGTGCTGTGAACCGTTGTTGTTTGGATATGATGTGTGTGGAATAACACACGAGTTTTCATTAGAGTTCAGTCTTAACACTCATCATCCAGCTCCAGCTCGGCCTGTCTTCAGCGCATCCCAATCACTGTTTAAGACAAACTCAGCGTCTGAAGTTTGGATATGATGTGTGTGGAATAACACACGAGTTTTCATTAGAGTTCAGTCTTAACACTCATCATCCAGCTCCAGCTCGGCCTGTCTTCAGCGCATCCCAATCACTGTTTAAGACAAACTCAGCGTCTGAAGTTTGGATATGATGTGTGTGGAATAACACACGGGTTTTCATTAGAGTTCAGTCTTAACACTCATCATCCAGCTCCAGCTCGGCCTGTCTTCAGCGCATCCCAATCACTGTTTAAGACAAACTCAGCGTCTGAAGTTTGATTCGATCCTGTCTGTGTGCTTTAGCGCCTGCAGAGGTGGAGGCCGAGGATGATGAGGATGAAGATGATGATGATGATGACTGTAAGAAGTCCATGGACGAGGTCAGGAAGAGATGATGCTTTTATATTATAGTATTCACTCATATTTTCAATGAGCTTTTATTTGTTTATTTTCAGTTTTCATTTTAGTGGAAACTTGAGTAACTGTTTTATGTGCTTTTGTCATATTAAGTTTTTCTTTTCTATTTTTAATTTCCACGTAGCTTTATTTTGATTTTAGTTTTAGTTATTTTAGTACTTTTAATAAATATAAATAACATTTATTTATTTATTATTTCAGTTAGTTGCCAAGGCAATATTTCTAAAATCATTTATTTATTTATTATTTCAGTTAGTTGCCAAGGCAATATTTCTAAAATAATTTATTTATTTATTATTTCAGTTAGTTGCCAAGGCAATATTTCTAAAATAATTTATTTATTTATTATTTCAGT
Organism: Schizopygopsis pylzovi; assembly: GCA_027422435.1. Lineage (NCBI taxonomy): Eukaryota > Metazoa > Chordata > Actinopteri > Cypriniformes > Cyprinidae > Schizopygopsis > Schizopygopsis pylzovi. Next base: position 2,881,813 of record CM049829.1, on the reverse strand, counting down.
TAGTTGCCATGGCAATATTTCTAAAATCATTTATTTATTATTTCAGTTAGTTGCCAAGGCAATATTTCTAAAATCATTTATTTTATTATTTCAGTTAGTTGCCAAGGCAATATTTCTAAAATCATTTATTTTATTATTTCAGTTAGTTGCCAAGGCAATATTTCTAAAATCATTTATTTATTTATTATTTCAGTTAGTTGCCAAGGCAATATTTCTAAAATCATTTATTTTATTATTTCAGTTAGTTGCCAAGGCAATATTTCTAAAATCATTTATTTTATTTATTATTTCAGTTAGTTGCCAAGGCAATATTTCTAAAATCATTTATTTATTTATTATTTCAGTTAGTTGCCAAGGCAATATTTCTAAAATCTATTTATTGTTGTTTTTAAATTTGATTAATATTTCTTCTAACTTTAATATATTTTATTTACATTTTAATTGGGAGTAATTTTAGCACCTCGACTTAAAATTTGAAATTTTGGCAACTAACTAAAACAATTTGTAACTGTTTCTAAATATTTAAATATGTCCTTTTGTTTTAGTCATTTTCCTTTCTAATTTATAGTTGTTGTTTTTGATTTACTGTATGGGTTAGATTTGTTTATAATTTCTAATGTATTTATTTTTTGTTTTTCCCTTAATATTTATCGTTAATAGTTTAATAGTCAGTTTAATTCTGAAACTGATTCATGAATCATTTTGAGGTCATCAGCAGAAGTGAATTACTCTGCTTGTAAATAACTCTTGTATAGGTTTTCACAAATGGAGTAAAAATACGGTTTGAAACTATTAAGTGTGAAGCTATTGTGAAACTGTCAAACTATTTGAAATGAGGTGCTCAGCGTTCATGTCCATGCATGTGCTCATGAGCTCAACCTCACTGATGTTTGGTGATTTGATTCAGGACTCAGCAGTATCTGAAGCCTTTGCCACTGAAGAAATGTCCACGCTGGTCAACTACATCCAGCCCACCAAGTTCCACTCGTTTGAGATCTCCAAGAGTAAGTTTTGAGTGCATACGAGGAAGTTCACCCATTTGAAGATCTGGGCCCGTATTCACCAAACATTTGATCTTACCACTAAAGGTGCGTTCACACCAGACGCGAATGACGCGAATAAATCGCGCTGTTCGCGCGAAGTTGGACGCTTGAACATTTTGAGTTTACTCGCTTCATTCGCGCGTGAAATTCACTACACAACAGACGCGAATTCGCGTCATGGGAGGGGCTTCTGCCAGGCAGCTCCAGTCTCGTTGCTAAATGTATTCCTGTTTTTGTAAAAGTACGAAGATGTATACACAGCTCCGGGTAACCACATACAACCACGATTACTTTGTCCTCCATTGTTGTTTCGGATTTCGCCTCCGCTCGTAATGACGTCACTGCTAGAGCAAGCTCCTGATTGGTTAAGTTCAGATTTTTCAACGAATAGCGCCGCAGGATTGTCTTTCGCGTCTTTGCATTGACTTAACATGTAAATCATTCGCGTCATTCGCGTCTGTTGTGAACGCACCTAAAGAGTTCTCCTAAATAGCAGTACACGTTTTTCTTAAAGCCTATTCACAAAGCTGCTGAAACAAACTTTTACTAAGAAACAGAGAGAAGTCTTAAAGCATTAGTTCACTTTCAAATTAAAATGTCCTGATCATTTACTCACCCCCATGTCACCAAAGATGTTTATGTATTTCTTTTTTCAGTCTAAAAGAAATTAAGGTTTTAGATGAAAACATTCCAGTAATTTTCTCCATGTACTGAACTTCAATGGACTCCAAACGGTTGAAGGTCAAAATGATAGTTTCAGTGCAGCTTCAAAGTGCTATAAACGATATCAGACGATGAATAAGTGTCTTTTTAGCTTTGAGTATACTATAAATATATGCATTTTGTGTTAAACAAAGAGAAACCTAACATTCCCTTAAACTGTTAGCTTGTAGCTTAATTATTAAAGCAATTCGGTCTCCCACAATAAATGCAGTATCAATCAATTATTTCCACAATAAACCAACTCCTTATGGACATCAGTGTGTTTGAACACAAATATGGCCCTTACGGATATATATATCCAAGGCTCAAACGAAGAAATCAACCGTTTAAAGTACATTGCTGGTGCAAATTGTTTTAGATCTGATAATCTTCACTGAGAGAAATCAAAACATGTCAAGAGTAGTACCTTAAATGTCCAGTAGGTGGCGGGTCAAAAACACAAAATATTAATGCAACAGCACACTACTTTTATGCTTAAGATGTTTTGTGATTCAACCCAGATTGGTCTGTTTTCAGAGAGCAAACGCAGTTATCAGATGTCGTCGTTCGTGGAGGCCAAAGCGCTGGAGCATCTCACCAAGACGCCGGTGGAGTTCGTCGAGCATCCTTTAAATCTGACCACAAACCAGAACATTTCATTTATTTAATGATAAATGCATAATTACATCAATCATTTACATTCACGTACAAATTAAGTAGACAACATAAAAATTACAATTGTATTTGAAAATTAAATCATTTAAAAAAAAGTACGTTTTTTTTATTTTATTAAAATTATTTCATATATTTTCTCTATTTATTTTGTCCTGCCGCTCTTCACACGCAGCCCACATATCTGATCAGACACAAAACGACAAACCAGGACAAGCGCATCTATTATTAATGCCATAACTTACGACCTAAATAATCAAATCTGTCAGAAAGGAGTCGATCTGACTCGTGCTCTGTTTTCAGGTCTTTAGCCAGTTAAGGCTGTATTTTTTATTTAACTTATGTTCAATTTTAATGCACAAACTAGTTTTTGTTACAGAACAATACTATACAAATTGTATAATTGATATTTGAATTTATATTCAAATAAATTATATATTTTTTTGTATATGTGTGTGTGTATATATATATATATATATATAAGTATATGTTCAATTTTGTTTGCCATCTTTTATGGAAAATATGATAAATTATAATTTAATAACATGTTAATCATGTTATCAACATGCTAGTAACTTGCTAATTATGCTACTAACATGATAGTACATTTACATTTAGTCATTTAGCAGACGCTTTTATCCAAAGTGACTTACAACTGAGACAATCAAAATCAACAAAATACGCAAGTGCTATGACAAGTCTCAGTTAGCTTAGCGTAGTACATGTAGCAAGTTTTTTTATTATACAATAAATAAAAAGAAAACATATAGAATAGAAAAAGCTAATAATGCTAGAAATATGCTGGTAACAGGCTAATCGTGCTAACATGTTAGTAACTTGCTAATCATACTAGCAAGATGTAAGTAATATGATAATCATGCTAGAAACAAGTTAAAAACATTCTAATCATGCTAGAAACACCATAGTAACCTCCCTGGGTATCATAACAACCGCATAGCAACGCCCTAGCAATTACCCAGAGTACCCTAGCAACCACATAGCAACACCTTAGCAACCATTGTGAGTATCCTAACAGCCACATAGCAACAACTTGGCAACCACCCAGAGTACCTTAGCAAGTGCATAGCAACAGCCTAGCAACCACATAGAAACACCCTAACAACCTATCTGAGTACCCTAGCAACTGCATAGCAACAGCATAGCAACCACCCAGAATACCTTAGCAACCACTTCTGTTTTTTTCTGATAGACTGTATTGCCTTCAAAAAACATTCAAACTTTAATCTTTAAAACTATTTTAAATTTCAAACTACTTCAAACAAAACACCTTCAAACTTTAAGCTTTTCAAATGTTTTCAAGCTTTCTGGCCAGGCTTTTTCGAGTCAACCTAAACTTTGTCTACAATCTAGTTTAAATTAGAATTTACAAAATAAAGAAAAATAAATGTACTTCATGAATAATATAATCTCTGTGATGTTTTTTCTCAGGTGATGTTCACACATGTCTGTCTTGTATTTGACGGAGGAGAATGATTTATTGATTTATGGGTATTATTGGTTATGACGCTCCCTTAACCGAGTGCATGTAGATACAACAAGTTCCAGCTGAGCAGGATTTATCCCAAAGGAACGCGCGTGGATTCCTCCAACTACATGCCGCAGGTCTTCTGGAACGCCGGCTGTCAGCTCGTCGCACTCAACTTTCAGACCATCGGTGAGACGCTTATGAAAACATGACCGCTGTATTCAGACTTCACAGCTGATGTTTTCTCTCTCAGATCTGTCCATGCAGCTGAACCTCGGCATGTACGAGTACAACGGCAAGAGCGGATACAGACTCAAACCAGAGTTCATGAGACGACCGGACAAGAACTTCGACCCCTTCACAGAGAGCACTGTGGACGGCATCGTAGCCAACACCTTATCAGTGAAGGTTAGACGTGTTACAGCTCGACTTCTTCAGAAGCAGCTTTCAGAGCGTTAATAGCTGTTAACGGACACAGCTGCAGTGCATTATTACAGTGCAATCAGGGATCGGATGCGTTTACGCATGCTTTTTGTTGTGTTTAGTGTAGATTTATGTTATAGAAAAATACTATAAATATATTATAATTTTTTTTTCAGTTTTGATGCCGAAATCTGTTTCCGTTCCAGAAAAATACCATAAAATTATGTAATTTTTAAATGAAATTTTGGTTGACTTTTGATTGACAAATTAGCTTTTGTTCCAGACAAATATTCTACCATAAAAACTATATTATTTATAATTAAAATTAATATTTTTAATGTTGATACCCAAATTAGCTTTTGTTCCAGACAAATACTGTACCATAAAAACTATATTATTTATAATTAAAATTAATATTTTTAATGTTGATACCCAAATTAGCTTTTGTTCCAGACAAATATTCTACCATAAAAACTATATTATTCATAATTAAAATTAATATTTTTAATGTTGATACCCAAATTAGTTTTTGTTCCAGACAAATACTGTACCATAAAAACTATATTATTTATAATTAAAATTAATATTTTTAATGTTGATACCCAAATTAGTTTTTGTTCCAGACAAATACTGTACCATAAAAACTATATTATTTATAATTAAAATTAATATTTTGAATGTTGATACCCAAATTAGCTTTTGTTCCAGACAAATACTGTACCATAAAAACTATATTATTTATAATTAAAATTAATATTTTTAATGTTGATACCCAAATTAGTTTTTGTTCCAGACAAATACTGTACCATAAAAACTATATTATTTATAATTAAAATTAATATTTTAAATGTTGATACCCAAATTAGCTTTTGTTCCAGACAAATACTGTACCATAAAAACTATATTATTTATAATTAAAATTAATATTTTTAATGTTGATACCCAAATTAGCTTTTGTTCCAGACAAATACTGTACCATAAAAACTATATTATTTATAATTAAAATTAATATTTTAAATGTTGATACCCAAATTAGCTTTTGTTCCAGACAAATACTGTACCATAAAAACTATATTATTTATAATTAAAATTAATATTTTTAATGTTGATACCCAAATTAGTTTTTGTTCCAGAAAAATACTATACAAATTTAATATTTTTGAATTTGTTTAGTTTTGATTGCCAAATAATTTATTTGAAAATGCCATAAATGTCACACTCGTGGGATGGAGAAAAGGCAGGAGGCTCAAGGTGAAATAATAAATGATCTTTAATAAACAAAACGTTGAGTAGCACTCATCCAAAAGTAGAACAGACAACGATAACTGGGGAACTGAAGGTTTAAGTAGAGGAGCAAATGAATGGGTAAACGAGATAATTAACTACACACATGTGAACTAAATCAAGACACAGATGGAGACTAATCAACTAATGACAGGAGACAGGAAGGACCATATATGGGTATGGAAACACAAGGAAGAGGGAAACACAGTGTGACAATAGAATTATATAAATTACAATTGGAATTCACCGTAAATGTTCACATTTTATGGCCCAAAAATTATGTAATATATCATTTAAATGTATATCTTCAGTTTAAATCTTCAGTTTTGATGCCAATTTTAGTTTTTGTTCCTGAAAAATATAAAAATGTATAATTCAAATGGACATGTTTAACCATGGTTTTGCTATAGTAAAAGTGCAGTAACCATGTGTTTTTGAATGGAATGTGTTGCCAGGTTTAAAACAAGTCATCAATATACATCTAAAGAGGATGAATATAGAGATATGAATATAGATATACGGAGCTTTGGATAGTTTCCTACTCGTCTAGATCAACTATGAATAAAGAAAAGAGAGATTTAGAGGCAGATTTGTGTTGATGTATGTGACATTTAGAAGGAAACACTTTCCTTTATTCTCTCAACCCAAAGAAAACCTCTTTAAAACAGAAAGAAATGAGATTAGATGAACATTAAAATATCTGACATTGCCAAACAAGTGAACGAATCTTCCTCAGAAGAGCAAATCACTTCAGTGTCTGACTTTATTATATAATCACATCCATAACTTTTTGTGAAATTTGGAGTAACTCATGAATCTGTTGTTTGAGCTCTTATTTAAGGAGGGAACTGCTGTATGTTTCTAAAGTCAGACATCGCTTGTAATCATTTTCAAGGGTGTAGTATTTAGTAGAGATGCTCTGATATGATCCTATCAATATCAGCCACAGCTAAATTGTTCCTAGCGATAATTTTGATCAAACAGTTAAATGTGTGTTACGTCCAAATGAAACCTACGCTCTTGATATATTGTCTGGCTTTCTGAGCGCTGGTTATGTGTTTCGACAGTATGTCATTTATGTCTCGTGTCTCTTCAGATCATATCAGGACAGTTTCTGACTGACAAGAAGGTGGGCGTTTATGTGGAGCTGGACATGTTTGGACTCCCCGTCGACACGAGACGAAAAGCTTTCAAGACAAAGACGTCCCAGAGCAACGCCATCAACCCTGTGTGGGACGAGGAGCCCATCGTCTTTAAAAAAGTAGGGCTGTTTCTGTAAGCGCTCTTCAGTCGCTCGGAGAGCGTGACATCATTAACGCTGTTGTTTATGGGTCAGGTGGTTTTGCCCACGCTGGCGTCCCTCAGGATAGCCGTGTATGAAGAGGGCGGAAAGTTCATCGGCCATCGCATCGTCCCCGTCTCAGCCATTCGTCCGGGTGAGAATCAGCCTGACATGTGCTGTTGTGTATGTTTTTATTAACAGAGATGATGATGATGAGGTCATCACACTATTTGTGTACGGACATATGATTGCTCTTTATACTTTTACTTTGCAAAGATAGTGTTGCGTTAAGAGTCATGATATTAATACCGTCTAAAGCAGGCGTTTTAACCTTTTTGACTCCGTAGCTGAAAGATGACAAAGCTGCTTGTTTTCAAGCTTTATTTATTAACAGAAACTGGGAGTATAGATATTTAAAATTGATTAACTGTGATTCAAAAATTTATTTTACATGCTAAAATGCAGATGCACATTGTTTTTATTTTATGTTTTTAGCTTTTAATTGAGATTATTTTCATATTTGGATAATAGTAATAATAATAAATTTTACAACATGAAAATGTAAATATGGTTGTGTACTTTAGTTTCTTTTAATGTATTGTATTACGAGGGAGATATAAAGTATTATTTCAATTTATGTTTTGATTTGAAGTTTTTTTAGCATTTAAATTAAAGTTATATTATTTCATATTTTTATAAAAATTCAAAAGATATTATTAATACTATTACTACTAATAATAATAATCATAATAAAAGATGATAATATTAATATAGTAGTACTTTTGATTTTATTGTATTGTGAGGGTGAAATAAAATATTATTTCAGTTTTAATTTAAATTAATTTCAATTTTCGATCATTTTAGTAGATTAATAAGAATGCATTATTATCATTATGCAACATAAAATGGCATTGTATTGTATTTTATTGTATTGTATTATTACAAGATATTGTGTAAGTAGTTAAAACATTTTTCTTTTATTTGCTAAGCATCATTTTGTGGTGTTCTCACAGGTTATCGTTACATCGGGTTGAGAAATGAAAAGAATCAAGCGCTCACTCTTCCTGCTATATTTGTGAACATCGAGGTGAAGGACTACGTTCCCGATACATTCGCCGGTAAGAAATTAATTACTGTAATCAACCGCTTCGTTTGCTTGTTTAGCATCTGCCACTGTCAAGAAGTACCACAGTATTACTGTGGAGTCCCGTGAAATACCATATGAATACCACGGTAAATATGAGTGCATCTCACAAGATGTCTGAATCCAAATTAAGCAATCACATTTTGCATAAAGAAAATAAAAAAATATTTGTATGTGAATTATGTCTGAAAATCATTCAGCGCTACGGTATATATGAAAGTACCACGGTACCACGGTGTTTTTTGTGAGGAGCTTTCCATCTGTATCCCAGCAGCACTCATTGGTCCTCACTTGTATCTCGAATCCATGAGACGAGGGATTGTGGCACAGATCGACGTCTCCAGTACCCAGAATGCACCTGTTGGTGTTGTGCTTTAGTTAAGAGGAACGACAGCACGTTTCACACAATCACGTCTGCACTTCAGCAAAGCCAATCACCACGCAGTCAAACAATAGCACAGATTTATCATAAAAAGAAGAAATGTTGCTTTATTAAAGTCACATGATCATCCATTCAATATGCAAATATGTATTTGAATATTATATCAAAAGTGATATAGACCCAACAGAATATGTCAGATGCTTTATTTGATGTAAATTCGATCAAATAATTGTTTATAATAGTCAGGCTTTTAGTTCTTCATTAGAGAATGTTGAATATAATTCGTTGTTTATGTAAATGAAGGTGATTTTTGGCCTTTTTAAAAGATGAAATTATAAAATGCCAAGAAATAGAATTTTCCAAAATGTCTCTTAATAAAGAGTTTCCACTTGTTCTGAAGCTTCAGATATGACATATGTATGAGCAGATTCAAAGAGGTAAACCAATGCTTATGTCATATAAGAGTTAGTTTGAAGGTGCAAAATATTGTGAAAAAGTTATAATAATGTAAAAACTGTTCATTAATAACTGATAGCTAAACTAAAATCCTGTGTCATTTATAAAATCAAATATAATATCTATTGTGTTTTTTTCGGATGTTTTTTGAAAAGTTGAAAAGTTGCAAAATACTGTTAAAAATTATAATTGTTAACTAAAATGCTAAATTCATATATAAAATCAAATATAATATCTTTTCATTTCTATTATTTTGGATGTTTTTGATATTTAAAGGTGCAAAATATTGTGAAAAGGGTATTGTTAACTAGAAACTGTTAATTGTTAACTAAATTAAATGCTGAACTCATATATAAAATCAAAAATTATATTTAAAACAATTATTTGACTATTTTGGGTGTTTGATTAGACTTTTAAGTACAAAAAGTGAAAGTTATAATTGTGTTAACTAAAATGCTAAAGTCATATAAAATCACATATAATATCTTTTTATTTCTTTGGCTGTTATTTTGGATGTTTTTGAAACATTTAAAGTTGCAAAATATTGTTTAAAAAGTTATTGTTAACTAGAAACTGTTAATTGTTAACTCAATTAAATGCTGAAATCAAATATGAAATCAAAGATAATATATTTTAAATTTCTTTTACTATTATTTTGGATGTTTTTTGAAAAGTTTGAAGTTGCAAAATATTGTGTAAAAAGTTATGATTGTTAACCAAAAGTGTTAATTGTTAACTGAACTGAAATCCTATAACATCAAATGTAATATTTTTGAACTTCTTGACGTTTTTGAAGTTATAAAGTAATAGTGAAAGATGTGAACTGGCTCGAGCTGCAGGACTGGAGTGTGTTGTGAGTGTGGGACTGACGGTGTGTTTCTGTGCTGGTCAGATGTCATCGAAGCGCTGTCCAACCCGATCCGATACGTCAACCTGATGGAGCAGAGATCCAAACAGCTGGCGGCGCTGACTCTAGAGGAGGGAGAAGAGGAGAAAGACCCTAAAGAGGTAGAGACGTGTCCAGATCTCCAGCGCTGAAGCGTTCGCTCGTCTTCACTTCAATGACCATCAGATTACTTCACTAATTACTCCATCTGAACTCTAATCACCACTTCTGACCACCAGATAGCAGATCAGATTACTTCACTAATTACTCTAATCTCTAACTCTAATCACATCACTCATTACTAATGAATGAAGTCTTGTATTTGACCCTCTAACTCTATCACTCTCTATTCTAATTCTAATTTATTAGATTTTTTGTTTTATATAAAAAACACTTGACCCAGTAACACTTGCACTCTCTATAGTTTTCTAACTGTTTGTTTACTACTTATTGTATGTGTGTGTGTGTTTATATTTACATTTACATTTATGCATTTAGCAGACGCTTTTATCCAAAGCAACTTAGTGCATTCAGGTTATACATTTTTTTTTTGTCAGTAAATGTGTTCCCTGGGAATCGAACCCACAACCTTTGCGCTGCTAACGCAATGCTCTAACCACTGAGCCACAGGAACACATGTATATATATATATATATATATTTATACTCTTGCTATGTGTACTGCGTGCATTAGGCTAACCAAGACTTGTCATAGCACTTGCGTATCATCGCTCTTTTGTTGATTTTGTTTGCTTCTTGTCCTCATTTGTAAGTCACTTTGGATAAAATCATCTGCAAAATGACTAAATGTATTGAATTTGAAGGGTGTTTTTTTATTCTGTGAAACTAATCGTGCTTGAACAGTATTGGAGGTTTTGATGATGCAGTGTGTTGTTCTCCAGGCGGATCCTGGTGTTGAAAACCCTTCGGAGGTTAAAAGCGAACCCAAACCCGTCCCGGTTGAGAACGGTCTGAGTCACACACCCAGCGCCGCTCCGAAACCCGCGTCTCAGATCAGCACACAGCCGCAGTCCACAGGTCAGAGCTCCACACAGCTTACACTACATCATCTCCGCTGATGCTGAGCGTAAACCCATACATACACCGCTCATCCAAACCTGCAGTTCACATCACTGGTGAGTATTACTGGACATGCATGAATCTTATCTGATGAGCTTTTATCCCATTATGATTCAGGCTCATCCAAACCAGCGGTGAAGACTGAAGATCTGATTCAGAGCGTCCTCACCGGTCAGTAACCGGCTGATAAACAGACCCAATGCCTGTTTAAGAGATCTAGTCCAAACTATCAAAGATGCAGTAACATCAACATTTGGAATAACATGCCATGGTTTGTTTATTCTAGCATTTTATTTTGATATTATTAATTCAAATTACATTGTATTATTATTATCTTGTACTTTTTTATATTAATTAATTGTGTAATATACACACAGTCAAATAATCGAATAAAAAACCATGACAACAAATTTTATTATAAAAAAAAATATTAAAATTAATTAAAATACAAAAGAATATAGAACTATAATAAATGTTCTATACACATATACTAAAAAATAGATTCTAAAACAAACCATGGCATGTTATTTAAAAAATAACATTTTATTTTAAATTATATTATTTCATTATACATTGTTTATATCAAATTATTGATATTTATATTTGTTTATATAAAAGGGACAGTGTACATTAATCAACATTCATGAATGTAAATGTACCCAAATTAGCCCAAAGGCTAGATGTTATTACGCCAAAAAACTAGAGGAAAAAAAGAAACAAAATAGAAAACACAATAACAACAAAATTCAACCAAAAATTAAACAATTATACAAAATAATGCTATTTGAAACTCTAAGAATAAAAATACATTTTTCTCATGTCACTTGTATGTTACGTTGGTCCCCTACATTTTTACAATGTCACACCATAGGACACATTTTTATTTCTCAACTACCCATATATATATACATGAATTTGTGTTTCTATGCATATTTACAGAAAAAAGGAGAATACATCACCAATGCAGGTTATATAAAATAACATTGCTATATTATATTATGTTAATATATTAAATAGTGCTCTCAAACGATTAATCACATCCAAAATAAAAGTTTTTGTTTACATAATATATGTGTGTACTGTGTATATTTATTATGTATATATAAATATATTTAATATATAAACATAATATATTTTTCTTAAATATAGACATGCATGTGTTTGTATTTATATCGACATATAAATATACACAGTACACACATATATTGTCAACAAAAACTTTTATTTTGGATGCAATTAATCATATTAAGTATGTATGTCTATATATGATAAATGTATGTTTCTGTAGACATACATAAAAGAATCGAATAAACAAACCATGACAGGTTATTTTAAATAACATCTAAATATATTAAAATACTAAATATACAGAAACAAGCAAAAATGTAATAATGCAATCAAGTGTGCAAAATAAATGTCTGTATCTTGAGAGACGCTGTATTTTATGTGAGAAAAAAAAAACACAAACAGCCACAGGTGAAGTTGTTTTATTAGGTAGCTGTTGACTTTCAATCATTTTGAATGCACTATCAATTATTGAAACGTTGCTGATGTACAGCTTCAGAAAATCCATCGACATGAGCTTCAGAAAAGGGTCATAAAATGATATTATAAAAACGAATTATACAGTCCATGAAACCTCTGTTTCAGAGATGGAGGCGCAAACCGTGGAGGAGCTCAAACAGCAGAAGGGCTTCGTCCGAGAGCAGAGACGACACTATAAAGAGATGAAGGACCTGATGAAGAAACACCACAAGAAGACCACCGAGATGATCAAGGAGCACACGGCCAAATACAACGAGATCCAGCACGACTACCTGCGCAAGCGGGCCGTCCTGCTGAAGTCTGCCAAACGAGACGGTAAGAAGAGGTAGGTAGACGTCCGCTGATCCGATCACTGTTGGGATTGAGAGGAGGAACGCCAGGAGAACCAGCGTCTCACGCACTGTTACTGTTACTTTCCTTTATTGTCCACGAGAGGAAATCTGTCTTTGGCTTCACAACACATTATAAACAGACCAATATACTAAAAGCACTTAAAAAAACTAGTGCTGTCAACGATTAATCACGATTAATCGCATCCAAAATAAGTGTTTTATATGTGTTAATATATATGTGTGTGTGCTGTGTATATGTATTATGTATATATAAATACACACACTTACAGTATATATTTTGAAAATATTTACATGTATATATTTATATTCATATAATTTATATTATATATAAATATTTTTAATAGTGCTGTCAAACGATTAATCGCGATTAATTACATTCAAGATAAAAGTTTTTATTTACATAGTATGTGTGTATATTTATTGTGTATATCTATATAAATACAAACACATGCATGTATATATTTAATAAAAAAAAACATTTATATATTAATATATATAATATAAAATATAAATGTATATTCATGTAAATATTTTCAAATTATATACTGTATGTGTGTGTATTTATATATGCATAATAAATATACTCAGTACATACACACATATATTATATGTGTTGTTTTTGTTTTGTTTTGTTGTTTGTTGTCAATGTATATGTCACCATTATGTGTACCTTCTCATTTATAGTGAATGAATGTTGTATTATTGTTGGCTGTCCTTATGTTAGTTTTATGTCACCTGCCTAGGGACTGTGGATGAAAAGTAGTTATTGTTACTAATTCTGGCATATTTACATGGTGTATTTTTATACAACAATGTTCATGAATATGCATGGTCCCTATTAAATAAACCAATAAAAAAAAAAAAGTAAATAAAAACTTGTATCTTGGATGCAATTAATCGCGATTAATCGTTTGACAGCTCTTAAAAAAACAATACAATAGACTCAACATTTCCCTTAGCAATTAATCGCGATTAATCGTTTGACAGCTCTTAAAAAAACAATACAATAGACTCAACATTTCCCTTAGCATGCACCTATACATATAGATAGATTCCCACATGCACATATATGACACAGTTTTAATTGCTCGAGGTTGAAACCGGCGGTGCACGGGTGTAGTGAGTCCTTTATAATAACTAAAGTCTTTTAGCTGTATAAATATCGTTTCATTGTTTTGTGTGTGTCGTCAGGTGCTTGTCGTCCAGTCCTGAACACGGACCCTCGTTCTTCGAGCAGGAACTGGTCAATCTGGATCAGGACAGCGGACAGAAACTGTCCGAACTCAAAGAACAGCAGCAGCAGCAGCTCCTCAGTCTGCGTCAGGAGCAGTATTACAGCGAGAAATATCTGAAGAAAGAGCACATCAAGCAGGTCAGATTCCAGACGCACATCGAGAAAAACATATTACTGGGAATGACTAACTACCATTCTATATATATGTAATTCATATTCTGTAATTCATATTTAAGTAATGTTTTCGTAATATAACAAATATAGAGAAAATAATCAAACCATGGCAATGATTTGTACAGAAATGGCAATACAGAAATATAATGATTCAAAATGATTCAGAAAGTTCAGTATGTTTCTTTTTGAGATTTATTTTTATTAATGTATTAATTTGCTCATCGAGTTTTTAGAACTGGGGTTAAATAAATACATATTAACAATAGACTACAAATATTAACATGCAATTTTAATATTAATACTAAAAAAATTTATATATATATATATATATATATATATATTAGTGGTGGGCCGTTATCGGCGTTAACGTGCTGCGTTAACGTGAGACTCTTATCGGCGATAAAAAAAATATCGCCGTTAATCTATTCTCAAAGTTGGGTTGGGAGCTGGGTCTATACTACGCAAGCTATGATGACTTTCACCCTGATATTTTAGCGCGGATGTATACCTAGCCGAATTGCACTGTAGGGGGCGAGAACGAGTCTTCGAACTAGAGGCTCGCAGTCCGTGATGGACAGATTGTTAACGGCTGGTCTATGTGGTAATACAATCGGGCAGGACATCCAAACGCTCACCTATCATTCATCAACCTCAAATATGGCTTTTCCTCTGAAAGATGTATGTAGTAGCAACTTTACATGGCCGCTCAATATGATGTTAACTAGAGAAATGTGCGCTATTGAAGTGTTTGTGTGGAAGCGCGTTTGCTCCGGTGCGTTCACTTGCTCTTAAAATCTCCGTCATTTTTGGTCATACAGATAAAAGTAGCCTAATACATCTTTCGAATCTGTAAAGACTCTACGTTTATTTGTGTGCACTCAGAATAACAACGAAACGTTGCGCTTTTAAGCAAACAGGATGCGCTTTAGGTCTCATGTGAACTTGAGCGAGAAACTTCGAAACTCGAATATATCTAAAAATACAGTACATAGAAAAATATATCTATAGAGAGTGAAATGTCTAAAAAATAAAAATAGAAGACGTGTGTGTTAGCATGGATGATTTACATGAAATTTAATCTGTGCATAAGATGGCTTTCAGTTCAATATAATAACAAAAAACGACATTTTGGGTTTTTATTCAACTAATAAGGTGGGCACGCTGTGATCTGTACTATATTTTTACTGTAATTGACAGTTATCGGCAAAAAAAAAAAACAACAACAACACGGGAGTGGGAGGGAATGGGAGTCATTCTTCCGGGAGTGGACGGGATGGGATTTTCCCCCAGTTTTTTCGTGGGATTGGGTCGGGAAGAGATTAATTTTTGTGGGAGTGAGACGGGAGAGGTTTGAGAATTCATTCCCGTGTCACCCTCTGCTTCGAACCTGTGTGTATGCCTAACGTTACTGTGAAATTACCACATCAGACGTGACGTGCTAACATGGATGCAGCTATGAAGCCGCCGGGTTTGCTTCAGGGAAAATTTATTTTTAAGAAGCTTCCCAATGGAAACTGTAAACAGTTCATCACGACCTCTTGTGTATCCC
>CM049829.1:2846119-2861119 GCA_027422435.1 Schizopygopsis pylzovi | reverse complement strand
CTTCTGTAAGTGTTCATCTGGAAATATGACTGCAGTTATTCTGACGTTGTAGGGCTAATGCAAATTATATGTTAATGGAAATTCAGTCATCATTGAAAGACCTGTTAAAGACCTTCTGCAGGTTTATAACAACATCAGGGAACGATGACAGGCTTTTCATTCAGGGCTGACCCTTTAAATATTAAATAATTAATGCTTGAAATATTTCATAAGCTGTCAGGAGTATTTAAATTTAAATCTGCTGTTCTCCTGTAGAATTTCACTGTGATCATCTGGCACATTTTTAGTGAGGATCCTGATTCAGAAACAGAGTAAACATGCTTTTCAATGGCAGTACAGACCTGACTCCATCAGATGGGAAAACTCTCTCAATTGCTGCGTTTTGATTGGCTTGTGAGCTGTCACTCATCAGAACTGACCAATCATATTGCACGGAGTCAAGACTCCCTTCCTATAAGCCCTGAGCTTGTAAAAGACATGTGTTTGTGGTTTTTATGCATATAACTCTCCAAACTGAATGTTTTATGTGGATAAGAGGAGTGATATGGTGAAATCTCTGAACGGCCTGGATCTGCCGCAGCATTAGTGGATATCGATCCGTATCTGTCAATACTGTCCCGTGTCACATTAGTGTTCATGCCATCGACTCTGAGGGTCTCCTGCGGTCAGACAGAAACACATTCACTCACTGAACAGAACCACGTTTGCACTTTATGATAGTAGAAATGCTGCATGACCATTACTGCACTTTCACAATGATGATGTTTGCATGGGCAGTCGTGGCCTAATTGATAGAGCATTGGACTTGAAACCCGAGTAACCCAAGATTGTGGGTTCAAATCCCGGCTCTGGCAGAGAGTGTCCACGACTGCTCCCCGGTGCCGCACAGTCGGCTGCCCACTGCATCCAAGTGTGCACTTGGATGGGTTAAATGCAGAGAACACATTTCACTCCTCATTGTACATATATATGTATAATTGTGTATGTGACACAGGAACACACACAGGGTCTTATTATTAGCAGTGGTATGTTGTTCTTTCAGTCTCATGTTTTTCCCTTGATAGTAGAAATGCTGCATGACCATTACTCTAATAAAGATAGTCTCGTTTTTTTTTTTGCACCAAATTTATTTTTAATGTATCATTACATTTGTTTTAAAATTATGATACTTTTAGATTTATTATGAAATTAGACCCATATTTATCAGATTCATTTTTGAGTGATTTTCCACCCGTTCTCTGATTCGTACAATTAAGCAGGATATTATTAGCTTTTTTCATTGACTTTTCCCACTTTTATTATTTATTTGTTTCTTGAAGTCCTTTAATAATGTTAGTGAGGGTTTTTGCACTGAATTTATAAAAAAAATTATAATAAATCTATTTATGATATATTTATGTTTATTATTAAATTATATATAATTTATTAAATGTCTTAGTGTCAGGATGCGTGAGGAGAGAGATGAGGCAAGGACTCAAACGCAGGAGAATGAGCTTTTAATAACTAAATAAACAAAGATAAACAAAAACCACCCCGAAGGGGAAAAGACAGGCAGGAAGGCAGAGGACTGTTGCACAGTCAACATAACACACACACACACACACACACACACACACACACACACACACACACACACACACACACACACAACACAGACACAGACACGACACAGACAACACACACACACACACACACACACACACACACAGACACAGACACAGACACAGCACAACACACACAACACAGACACAGACACAGACACACAACGACAGACACAACACACACAGAACCACACACACACACACACACACACACACACACACACACACACACACACACACACACACACACACACACACACACACACACAGACACAGACACAGACACGACAGCACTACACACACATACACACACAGACACACACACACACACACAACACACACAACACACAACACACACATCACAGACACACACACACACACACACACAGACACAGACACAGACACACACACACACACACACACACACAGACATCTGGTGGCCGGTCAGGGCATACCAGCAGGACTGTGACAATTAGTTTTTTTTTTTTTTACCATTTTCCACCCTCTCTCTCTGACTCAATTATTACAATTATTAAAAAGATTGTTATTCGTTTGTTTGTTTTCTTATAGACTTTTAACACTTTTATTATTTATAAAAAAAATCTTGAAATCCTTGATTTTTTTTTTTTTTGCCATCAAATTTTAAGTTTAAATGTAATATTTCTTTATATTTTAATGTATATTTTTTCAGGACCATTTAACAATCTTACAATTAAACAAGCTGTTATTTGCTTTTTTACAGACATTTTCACATTCATTAATTAGGTTTATTTCCTCTAATAATGTTAGTCAAGGTTTTTTTTACACATAGACTATTCTTCATTTGATCATTTATTACTTCACTGTGATTGGACAGATAAAGTTCCCAAGCATATAATAGGTTGATGTGTAAATGTGGCTGTTAAAGTGATTTCTGTCGGATGTGAGTTTGAAATAAAGCTCAATTTGGACGTAGAAGAAGTTTTGTTTTCATAGCACACAAAAGTACTGATGTGAGCCGTAAAGGTTTTTATTTGTTAAGAATAACATGCGCTGATATCAGGGCACTTCTGAGTTCCTGTAGACTGTAACTTGAATATGGTGGCCTGTGTTCACAGCTCCAGAACGACCTGGATCAGGAATACCAGGATAAATTCCGGCGGCTTCCGCTGGAGATCCAGGAGTTTGTGCAGGACAGCACCAAGAGAAAGACTGAGGACGGAGAGCAGGAGGCTCTTCCCTCGTCCTCCTCCACGCTGGAGAAACTCGCTCAGTCTGAAGACGACACAGAGGAGGAGAAGAAAGACTGATGGACTCTTCCCACTTCACTTTTACCTTCCTTCATTTCCAAACTAGCTTGCGTTGACTCCAGCAGACGAAGGAGAGCATCGGAAACATGGCTTCATGTCACGCTGGGAGTTACGCGTTTGTTTTTTGTTTTCTACTTGACTGGATACACACTAAGATTTCAATCGGAATGATTTCTAGTGTTCTGTTGATGTGCTTCTCATGATAACGAGTAATCTTTAATGGATGAATCTCACAAAAACGCCCTGGTCAAGTCAACCCAAAACTACAATCTGGGGCTTATTTCACCCACAAAATATAGTTTGCTTAGAAAAAAAAATTATATATACATATAGGGCCATTGAGATTTTTTTTTATTGTAAACCTTAAAATAGGGAATTTATTTATTTAAAGCAAAATATTAACTTTTTTCTATACTTTTCCACATCTATTATTTATTTATAATAAAAATATTGGCTGTTTTTTAAACACATTTTACCTCAAAATTATATTTTGGTTTAAGAAAAATAAGCCAGTCTTAGGGCCTTTATGATTTTTGCATTTTTAAATAGTAATTAACCATATTTCACCCCTAAAATAGGTCATTTGTTAAGCAAAATATGAATTATTGTATGTTAGACAAGGCATCTCACAACCTCTTTTTTTTGCATCTTTTTGCAATCTTTGGTCATATTTCAATCCCAAAATATATTTTGCTTAAATAAAAATATGTAATATATGTGCATTTTTAAAATGTAACTAACCACGTTACGCATAAAATTTGTCTTTTTATTTTTTTATTCAGCAAAATATAAATTCTTGTTTTTTTTATTTATTTTAGGAATATAGGAATTTAAAATGAACACATAAATAAACAAACAAATAAATAAATAAATAAGATTCCACCAAAAACTGTCAAGTTATATTTACATTTATCTAATGATTTTTTCCAGTACAATTTTTCATCCTCTCTATGACGCCTACAGTTAATTCGTTTATTTGCTTTTTTCTATAGACTTTTCCACATTTTCAATTTTTTATGATTCATGAAGTCCTCTAATAATGTTAGCCACGTTTCATGCATCATATTTCACCTCAAAACTATTTAAAAAATGTTGTATTATTATTTAATAATTTTTTTAATGACAGTTTAAAGTTGTAATTAACCATGTTTCACCCCTGAAATGTTTGAACAGATTGTTTTATGATGTATTTAAATGAGTGCTTTTCTCTTTTGATTCTCGGGTTGGTTTCTCGACAGGCTTTCTGAGAGTTTGTGAACGGCTCCTGGTTCATTTGCACTGAAACGGATGATGATTCTTTGATTCATCTTCTTCTTGCTGCTGTTGGTTTGGTTGGATGTGCCGTGTAAACGACTGTCCTGATGTACATTAGAAACAGACTGGTCTGGAGGTGCTCGAACCCAGTCCCACACTGACCTGGAGCAGTTTCAGGGATGCATGCTTACAGTCAGCCGGCCGTTTGTGCTTCTACACATTTGTAAATGTCAGCAATATAGCTCGTGTTGTAATGTGATGAACTATTATCAATTTGTGAAGGTGTGTTTCAAGTTTATAAGCTTTATTTATTTTCAGACCCATAACAGACACTTTAAGGTAATAAAAAAATGTGCATATAGTGTTTTATTTACTGTATTGAGGGACCATTTCTATTCCTCCCGGTTTCTGTTTAGGAGGTTTTATGAAACTCCTTTAATTCTTTCTTTTGTTATAACAATCAGAATTTCTCAATTAGCATCAATAGGTCACTTTAGTGAATGTCATGAAAACATGTCCAGCTCACATTTCAGCCCAAAATCAGACAGTACGACAGCTTTCCCTCAAATCCCAGTTTACAGGCGTTGTACTTGTGTAGTGTTTTATCACAATAAACCAAAAGACGGCACAACATCATGATGCATATATTATTCATTATTATTTGCATTGCAGTGATGAAAATGTGTCATTAATATCACAATGATCTTAAAATAGGCTTTATTTTTATTTATTTGCAATATGCAACTTATTTATTTCTGTTTTTGGGGGAAATATGACCTGGCATGTCTTTGTGAGATTTTGTTTGTGGACGTTTGTTTCTGCCATGGAATAAGAAAGATAATTGCAATTTTATTTCTCGCAATTCTGAAAACGTTTGCAGGATTCTGAAAGCTTCTGAAAGAATTGTGAGATATGAACTCAGAATTGCGATATATAAGCAGAATTTTTTGAGAAAAATAAAATATATAAAATTATAATCTGACTTTTTTTCTCTGAATTGTGAGTTTACATTTTGTATTTATTTATTTATTTTTATTCACTTTGTATTAAAAAATAATTGTGAATTATCTTGCAATTCAATTTTTTTTCCTTCAGAATTCTGAGTTTATATCTTGCAGTTCCCAGGTTATATCTCAAAATGTTGCATTCTTATCTCAGAATTATGAGATTTTTCTCAGAATTGTGAGGACAAAAGTATGAATTTTGAGATAAAAAGTCACAGTTACCTTTTTTATTGTTTATCCCATGGCTGAAATGAACATTCATATTTGTGAGATTCACCTCAGTTATAAATAAAATTAGTTATGCAGACGAAGAAAAAAAAAAAAAAGGATATGCATTTTGGATATCCCGAGGTATTATCATCATTATGCAATCTTTCTAAGTCAGAAAGCATGTAATATTTCCTTTGTACAACTTTATTCTGTTCCGTTTTGGATGTAGGATATGTTTAAGGATTTTTATGCCAAGTGGATTTTGATTATTAATTATTTTCTACTTTATGCCATACATCTATATTTAGTAATTTCATTCAGCTCTTTGATTAGCTGTAATTTCTACTTGCTACTGCTAGATTTTAATTTAACAATTCTTACTTTTTTGTCTTTTTAATCTACTCCGGTTGGGTCAGTGATGTATTTAAAGTTACACCTAGTAAGAAATTAAACTCAGTTTGACGTTGATTTTCTGTAAATTTGCAAGGTTTTGATGTTTATGCTCAATATCTGATCTTTGTCAACAACTAAAACGTGCCAAAATATGATTCTTTGAACTTTATATTCAATGCATGTGACAGATTGGTCCAGAAAAACCATCATAAACCACAAATGTTGAAACCTTGCATAATATCAGTTTAGTCAGTTCGCCGACTAAACCATTGGTTTTATCATTTGCTGGATTATTGGGAAGCAGCTGCAGAGACTTTATCATTTGCTCTTAATTTCCACATAATTACTAGTTTCCATGTAAAATGAATCCTGTATATTCATCGTCTCCTTTCGACCAAAATCTTTTTGCAATGTAAGATTACTTGAATTCCTTTTCTGACTGGTTTTGAAGTGAAGTCCTGTGCCTTTGAATGTTGAATCTATGTTAGATGTGGAATGTAAAAAGTGTTGATGAATAGAGCTCATTTTTGTATAATCCATAAGCGCACTTTTAAGATATTTATACTACTACAGAGTTAGATAGATATGACGTGTCAGAATATGTATGCTACTGAATGCCACTTTATTATTTTCAACTTAATTATTTTTTCTGTTGACAGAAAATATCCCGATTCGACATTTAAAGTAATTTAATTTGGTCCACTTCTGTTATTAGTATCACAAATATCAAGATCTTTGGAAGACAAATATTGTTGAATGTAAGTTGTGCTCGTGTTGTGCATTGGTTTTAATAAAATTGTTCTTGTGAAATTTGGGCTTTGAACAATATTAATAATTTGCTCCTTTTTCCATAACTTTCACAGTGTGAAATAAAAGTATATGAGCTTTTAGATGTATTTTACAGTAGATACTGTTTGTGGTGCATTTATAACCCTTGACAGATTAATAATAAATCAAGAATATTAAACTTTTATTACATTTCTAACTTCCAAATTCAATTATTTATATGTTCTATTGAGATCGACTTCATAAGGTTTCTATTATTTTCCCTTTGAAGTATTTTCATATATTTCTCAAACCATCAGACAGATAGGCTAGGCTATTATTGATGCAAATGTATTTGTAATATGACAAAGTAAGCATAAAAATAGGTATTTACGAATAATAGGTATTTATTAAAAATAGGTATTTATGTATTACTTCTGACTGAGTTCAGTTGAAATAAAAAACACGTATAAAGGCATATAAACAAATCAAAATATAGACTACCTCAAATGTTTAGTATCAGGGCATTTATTTAACATTTACAGTCTCTAATACAGTAGATTTTATGGAGGAAACGTGAAAAATCAAGTATAAATCGTGTTTAAACTCATGTCTCATACGACTAGGAAGGTCAGCAGTGTGAAACAACATGTAAACAACATTTACAGTTATGTTAGCATTAGCACTTAAGTCAAGTCAAGTCAAGTCACCTTTATTTATATAGCGCCTTTAACAATACAAATTGTAACAAAGCACTGCACAATATCAAAATAGGCAAATTTGTCAATAATGTAAAATGACAGGATTTAACACTCAATTATCTGCTGAATGCATTTCATTATTGAATTTAGTAGTGGCATTGTCCAGCTTAGTTCAGTTTAAATAATATCTGTGCAATCAAGTCGATGATTGTGCTGGAAATTAAGTGTCCCCAACTGAGCAAGCCAGAGGCGACAGCGGCAAGGAACGAAAACTCCATCGGTGACAGAATGGAGAAAAAACCTTGGGAGAAACCAGGCTCAGTCGGGGGGCCAGTTCCCCTCCGGCCAGACAAATCAGTAGTTTGTTCCAACTGCAGCAAAGTCAGAGTGTAAGTGGTCCACTGGTTCCAGGGGTCTTTCCCCGATGGATGTCTAGGTGACGAGGTCCTCACTGGAGATCTGTCTCTGGGGCTCATCTCGGAGGGGTTGTCATCGTCTCTTCTCAGGTGTTCGGTCATCTCTATCGTTTAAGGGTAGGATCCAGACTGAGGCTTGTGTAATTCCTAACTACCACGGGATGTTAATCCCGTGGCAGTAACATAGAAACAGTAAAACAATTAGCGTAGCAGCGGCTCCATCCAGGAATAACCCTGGATGAAATTATCAGTATAACCCAAGCTAAAGCATAATAATGTGCATGTGTTCAGATGGACTGGCAGTACAAGATTGTGAGATGCATTATATGAATGCTTGGCTAAAGAGATGCGTCTTTAATCTAGATTTAAACAGAGAGAGTGTGTCTGAACCCCGAACGTTTTCAGGAAGGCTATTCCATAGTTTAGGAGCCAGATATGAAAAAGTTCTACCTCCTTTAGTGGACTTTGCTATCCTAGGTACTACCAAGAGTCCAGAGTTTTGCGACCTAAGGGAGCGGGTTGGATTGTAGCGTGATAAAAGATTAGTTAGGTACGCAGGAGCTAAATCATTTAGGGCCTTATAGGCAAGTAATAATATTTTGTAACTGATACGAAACTTAATAGGTAGCCAGTGCAGAGATTGTAAAATTGGAGTAATATGGTCATATTTTCTTGACCTGGTAAGGACTCTAGCCGCAGCATTTTGTACTATCTGTAGCTTGTTTATTGAGGATGCAGGACAACCACCTAGCAGTGCATTACAATAGTCCAGTCTAGAGGTCATGAATGCATGAACTAACTTTTCTGCATCAGAAACACTTAACATGTTCCGTAGCTTGGAAATGTTTCTAAGATGGAAGAATGCTGTTTTTGTAACATTGGAAATATGATTTTCAAAAGATAGGTTGCTGTCTAATATAACACCCAGATTTTTAACTGTAGAGGAAGTAACAGTACATCCGTCTAGTTGCAGATTGTAATCCAAGAGATTCTGTGTACTGTTTTTAGGTCCAATAAGTAATATCTCGGTCTTATCTGAATTTAATAGGAGAAAATTACTGGTCATCCAATCTTTTATATTTTTAACACACTCTGTTAGCTTAGATAGTTTCGAAGTTTCATCTGGTTTTGTTGAGATATATAGTTGAGTGTCATCAGCATAACAATGGAAACTAATCCCGTATTTTCTAATAATATTACCAAGGGGCAGCATATATAATGAAAATAATAGAGGACCTAGGACAGATCCTTGTGGTACTCCATACTTTACTGGTGATAATTGAGATGACTCCCCGTGTAAATAAACAAAGTGGTAGCGATCGGACAGGTAGGATCTAAACCATCTTAAAGCCTGCCCTTGAACACCTGTATAGTTTTGTAATCGATCTATCAGTATGTCATGATCTATAGTGTCGAACGCAGCACTAAGATCAAGTAAAACTAGCAACGAGATGCAGCCTTGGTCTGACGCAAGAAGCAAGTCATTTGTAATTTTAACAAGTGCAGTTTCTGTGCTATGGCGGGGCCTGAAACCTGACTGAAATTCTTCATAGATATCATTTTTTTGCAAAAAGGAACACAATTGAGCAGACACTACTTTTTCTAATATTTTCGACATAAACGGAAGATTTGAAATGGGTCTGTAATTTGCCAGTTCACAAGGATCTAATTTTGGTTTCTTAATAAGTGGCTTAATAACTGCCAGCTTAAATGGTTTTGGGACGTGACCTAAAGATAGCGAGGAGTTAATAATATTGAGAAGCGGTTGTTCTGCAACAGGTAACAACTCTTTCAATAGTTTAGTTGGTACAGGATCTAATAAACATGTTGTTGGTTTAGATGCAGTGATAAGTTTATTTAGCTCATCCTGTCCTATAGTTCTAAAGCACTGCAGTTTTTCTTTGGGTGCGATGAATGATGCTGAAGTACTAGACGCTGTAGAATCTACGTTTGTTATTGTATTTCTGATATTATCTATTTTATCAGTAAAGAAATTCATAAAGTCATTACTATTAAACTGTGAGGGAATATTTAGATCGGGTGACATCTGTTTATTTGTTAATCTAGCCACTGTGCTAAATAAAAACCTTGGATTGTTTTGGTGATTATCTATGAGTTTGCGGATATACTCGGTTCTTGCAGTTTTTAGAGCCTGTCTATAGCTGGACATACTGTTTTTCCACGCAATTCTAAAGACTTCCAAGTTACTTTTTCTCCATTTGCGCTCAAGAATACGAGTATCTTTCTTTAGAGAATGGGTATAACTGTTGTACCATGGCGCAGCACATTTTTCTCTAACCTTTTTTAATTTGATGGGTGCAACAGTTTCTAACGTATTGGAGAAAATAGTTCCCATGTTGCTAGTAATTGTGTCTAGTTCATCTGTATTTATGGGTACACAGAGCAGTTGAGATAAATCAGGCAGGTTATTTGTGAATCTGTCTTTAGTGGCTGGAATAATAATTCTGCCTGGGCGATAACGCGGAGCCATATAGTTAATATCAGTAATATGCAGCATGCACGATACTAGGAAATGGTCAGTAACATCATCACTTTGAGGTATGATATCTATATCAGTTAGATCGATTCCATGCGATATTATTAAATCTAGCGTATGATTAAAACGATGTGTCGGCCCGGTGACATTTTGCTTGACACCAAAAGAGTTTATTAGGTCAGTAAACGCAAGTCCTAACGCATCATTTGTATTATCAACGTGAATGTTAAAATCTCCAACAATTAGTGCTTTATCAACAGTAACCAATAGGTCTGAGAGGAAATCTGCAAATTCTTTTAGAAAATCTGTATATGGCCCTGGTGGTCTATACACAGTAGCCAGAGCAAGCGATAGGACAGATTTATTTTGCTTATCTGACAGTTTAACATTGAGCATAAGTATTTCGAATGAGTCAAACCTGTATCCTGTTTTCTGAGTAACATTGAGAATATCACTATATATTGTTGCGACACCGCCGCCACGACCAGTCTCACGAGGCTCGTGCTTATAACAGTAGCTTGGTGGAGTAGATTCATTTAGACCAAAATAATCATTTGTTTTAAGCCAGGTTTCAGTCAGACAGAGTACATCAAAACTATTATCTGTGATTATTTCATTTACAATAACTGCTTTCGGTGTGAGTGATCGGATATTTAGGAGCCCAAGTTTTAAAAATTGTTTTTGTTCATTTATTTTGCATTTTTCTGGTTTAATCACGATCAGATTTGTTCTAGATCCTGCATTAAATTTATATTTTGAACTCAATATTCGGGGAACAGACACAGTCTGTATAGATTGGACACTACAAGTACCTTTATCTTTTAAGTGGGTAGAACAAAAGTCATCATAGCTGTTATTGGAGAATTGGCTTACTAGTCAGATGGAGCGTAGCGTCCTGGTGATGTTGTCCGACAGGAGTTCCGCACCGACTCTGCTGGGGTGCAGGCCATCAGCACGAAATAGCCTAGGACGCTCCCAGAAAAGATTCCAATTATTGACAAAGAGAATTTTCTGCTCTGTACACCATGAAAACAACCATTCATTTAAAGCAAACAGTCTACTGAACCGTTCGTGTCCTCGTCGATACGTGGGAAGAGGTCCTGACACGATGATCGTCGTCGCTGGCGATGTGCTGCGTACTGTCTCGATCAGGCTCCTGAAGTCCCTCTTCAGTGTCTCCGTCTGCCGCAGCTTGGTGTCGTTAGCCCCCGCGTGAATCACAACAGCTGCAACGCTCTCGTCATCTTTCAGGATCGCGGGTATCTGCACAGAAACATCAAGAACACGAGCACCAGGGAGACAATGAGTGTGCACTTTACCTTCAGCTAATGTAGCACGGACATGCCGGACGATTGAGTCTCCGATGACCACAGCGTCACGATCAGTCTCGCAGAGAGGGGCGAAGCGGTTCCGGGATGAGATGTCGAAGACCGGGGGGGGAGAAGTCGTCGCCCGGGGCCTGGATCGCGTCTTCCGCTGCTGCACCCAGGGTCCGTGGTTTCCCGGCGCCGGAGTGAAGGCCATCTGTGACGATCGCGTCCCGGGTGCACGGGGCCTGTGCAGAGAAACACACGGAGTAGAGGTGGTGGGAGCGTTAGCAGCGCGTTGCATACTTACCCCGGACTTATGAGCGTCAGCCCGAGATGTTTCCAGAATTGCTATCCGTTTCCTCAGCTGGGCCTGTTTCCCAAGCAGCTCGTGGATCCGTGTCTCCACGGCCTCCAGCTCCAGCTGCGCCGAATGCAGCTCGAACGTGTCCTCACCTGCACACAAAGGTAGACACGAATCTGCCATTTAAGCAAGTAACAGTGAAACAATGTTAAATGTGTGTATGCGTGTGTGAAATAGGGGTATTAGCTGTGTTAGCGGAACCCGCGCTGGCTTTGCTAACGGGCTATAAGCTAATAGCGGACTTGGGAAATCAAAATAAAACTAGCGATAACAAGCCGCTCTGATTATTCTCGTTGCAGAATGCGATCGGGAATATATTCACACGTTATAGAAACACAAATTATTTTGTATCAAATCGGAATTTAAGATAGAAAATAGACGATAAACAATTGGCTTGGCGGAGATTCAGCTCAGAACACGCGTCAACGACAAACCGGAAGTAAATCAGCGTGTTTGCCGTTGCCGTGTGTGTGGCAAAATCAAAGTCCCGCGATTCCTCTTAGCATTCAGTATGTTTTGCCCGTAAAGAACACGATGGCTAATTTTTATTTGATATATTTTTTTAATGATTACCAAGTGTTACCAGTGATATTTCGGAATATAAAGAGAAAATTATTATTCTGTAATATTTGTTCGGTCAGTTTTCTTGCTGCCGGCGGGTGCCGCTGTTTAATCGCCTGTAATGTTGAACGTTCCCACAAACCATCAGGCATTCAAGAGAAATCAATCTGACTGGAGCTGAGCAGCAGATCTGAGGTAAGTTAACACAGAAACTCCACTTTTACCAAATCAAATGAAGTACACTGTGACAACGAGGTATTATTAGTTAATACCCGCTCGATTTATCGTGTGTTTATATTAATGCGGATTATTAACACGACTAAATCAACTCTACAACAACAGCATCCGTCTGTCAACCACAAACTGATTCAGTGTTTTGGATTTGCACTCTTCTGACTTTTTTCATGTTCAACTGTTTCATTCAGAACATAATAAGTAACAGTGATTAATGTTGGCATTGGTGGGGAACTTATAGGTATCGAGGGACATGGAATGAAAACCATAATAAGCGATGTCCAACTTCCTCCTTAAATATGAAGAGGTCAAACAACAGATTAATACATTAATCCAAATTTCACAAACAGTTTATGGACGTAATCATGAGTCAGACACTTTAGTGAGTTGCTGTTTTGTCAGTCTTCTTCTGAAGATGTCATTCACTTGTTTTGGCACATTTGGTCAGATTTTTTAATGGTATCTAATCTCATTTTATAAGTGATTTTTATTTCAGTTTGTAGCTTAATTCTCTATATTTGAAATAGGTTGAGTACTACAGTTCAGGAAGAAATCAGTTGAAAGCATCCTGCAGTCATACCATTGAAAGTCGAATTTATCAGTATACATCTTAATACATATTTGAGAAATTATTGTTGTATCTGATTGTATTAGTCTATATGGAGTGATAGTCAATGTAAAGAGAGCAAATGGTTAAATGGAAAACATGTTACCAGTCCATATACTGTAGGAGAAATACTGTAGGCTATAGTTGTCACACGTTTTACTTCGATGAATATTTCTCATAAATGCCCTTTTCCCCCTCTCGTTATATGCACAAACTTTTGATGAGAATATTATTGTAGCTATCCATTTTCATAAATGCACAGCATTTAAAATGTATGTGACAACTTGCCCCATCGTCACTTGTATATAATAAATGCTCTTGTCTAGATAACAGTCTTGCAGTTGACATTTGTGTTCATAAGTGACTCTAGTCTGAATTTGTGGGTGTGGTTTTATTTATTTATTAATTTATTTAAACAAACATTGCAGTTCAGTTCAGAAATGTAATGAGCTCAGAAAAGTATCAAAGCGTGCATTTTAAGGGCATAAAGATGTGAATATGAGTGAAGGTACTCATGTCATTTTGTCCATGTGTTTTACATAATTTGTGGTATGGTTTTTAAATAATACACTGCAAAAAATGGTGTAGAAACAGTTTTCACTCAGACATTGCTTGTAAATTTCACAAATAATTTTGAAGAAATGGCAAATAATAATGAATGAAGAAAGACTGAGATAGTAGGCTCTTGTAAAACATACACTAATACTCTTTGTTTTAACCTAAATAAAATCCTATTTTACAGTGTGTATTGATGATAATGAGCCACAGTAAACCTGTTTTACATCTTAATTCCCTGCTGTATGTATTTCCATGAATATCTTTCATGACATGACTTTTTGTGCAGACTTGTGTGGCTAGATTTTCAAGCAGACGCTTGGATGTTTTTGTGTTTAACGTGTGATTCATTAACCGAGAAGCAGCGTGAGTGAATGTCAGAGCGTACGTCATGGCTCATGTGTCAGGCTCGTTTTATATTGAGGAACATCTACAGATAAAAGATTTAATCTCATTAAAGTGTGTCATTGCAAAATGAATCGATTTGCTGCAACATGTAATGCTGTAATATTGTAAGAACCGTGTTGGTGCAGGCATGTTTTGGGATGGACCTCCCATAGAGGACTGAGATGATTAAAACACTGAGCCTGATCTCAGATTCACACACTCATTCTCTCGCTCTGAATGCTTGTGTTTTATTTTCCGTCCTGTAGGTCAGATGGCGAAACCATACGAGTTCAACTGGCAGCGGCCTGTTCCTCATTTCATGCAGGAAGGAGCACATTTTGACAGATTTGATGAGGTATGAATATTTCTCTGATTCATTGACATTGAAAACATGTTTTTATGTGTGCTATGGCAAATCATAAACACACATAGTGCATATAAATCATTTAATTTATTTAAAATTTACTTTAAAAAGTACAGTTTTAATACAATATTTACAGTAATTGTATCATTTTAATTATATAATTGTATATATTTTTAGACAAAGTATTTTCATATTGTATATTTTAGTGAGTATAATATTATTTTAATATCACCAAATATACTAAATATAAATAAATATACACACACACACACACACACACACACACACACACACACACACACACACACACACACACACACACACACACACACACACACACACACACATATTAGTTGTATATCATTTATTTTTATTATATTGTACTTAATTTATTTTGTATTTAGAATATTTTATATTATATTGTTTTTAGGAGATTATCAGTAATTTGTGTAGAATTTATATGATTTATTTTATGCATCTTAAATTGTTCT
>CM049829.1:2823619-2843619 GCA_027422435.1 Schizopygopsis pylzovi | reverse complement strand
GCATTATGAGCAGAAAGAAAAGATTATGGATTGAGGAATTGTTTTAGATTGATCTGTTAAACATGTTCAAATATCTTCAGCCACATTTGGGCCCTCATTTTTACATTTAATTACAAAAAGCGTGACTATCACATTATAACACTATCTGATATAAAAATAAAGCAATCCTGGCAAATCTAGCATTAACTAAACCACTTGGAGATACAAGATGGTTACAAACTGTCTAAATACATACAGTACATACATATGTATGTATTAAATATGTAAATATATATTTCTAAAATATAAAATATTTTATATAAAAAATGTATTAAAAAATCTCTTTTGATTTTTTTCTAGTATTCAACAGACTTTATTAGATGTAATATTACATTTTTATTTTTATATATACAAAAATCTGTAACTTATTTATTTATATACATATAAAATATAACTAAAAATCAATCTAACATTTTATATATAAATACTACAATTGTAATATATATATATATAATATATAAAATATGAAAAGTATATCAATTCTAATTATAAATGTAATTAACATTTTTTTATATAATATCAATATTTTCAGGTTTTTTAAAAGATTTCAGATTTTATTATTTATTTGTTCTACATATTTTATTTTAATAATCTATACAAAATAATGTAGAAATTATACATTTATATAAAAATAACATTTTATAAATATAAATAATCAAGTATAAATATTATATAAATGTATCATTATAAATATAATACAAATCTGTTATATATACATATACAAATATATAATGGTTGAATCTTCTGTCAGGTTCTGTATATACTGACATATTAAAATTGTATATATTATTTGTAAACATTCAAAATTTTCATAAAACATAAAATGTAAATAAAATAAAATCTGTCAGATTCTATAAAGAAAAACCGGCCCCAGATTCATGCGCTCCCTGAAGGAAGGTCATCAAACTCATCTAATTCCAGCTCCTGACATCCGCCTGTCACTGCCGTCACCGCTGTCGTGTCTTAAAGCACTGCTGATGTTATCGGCTCGTCTCCAGGGTCCGGCGTGACCCCTGGGATGCCTGCACTTGTGTTGAACTAGCAAGCAGCTGCTGCTTCGGGACCCTGTGTTGGTCTCGTCCCCGTGTTTTGTCTGAAACATGTGCTTGATTCATTATTAGATTTCCGGGAAGAAAGAGTGTTTGCATTAGGAGAGCATATGAAGTGGCACCCTTTATGTCCCTGGAATCTTCTGTAAAAATAATGCACTCATAAAACATTAAGAGAGGAAAATATGTTTACAGAATGGCAATATGTTTACAGCACATCGTCCACTCGTTCAATCATGCAGTCCTTCAGTCTCAATCATTTAATGGGTTCATTCCCAGTGCTTCACTTTAAAGGGTTAGAGTAAGAGTTTAACCAAAAATGAACATTTGCTGAAATTGTACTCATGTAGATGTAGATGATTTTGTTTCTTCATGGGAACATTATTTGGAGAAATGTAGCATTACATCACTCGCTCAGCAATGGATGCTCTGCAGTGAATGGGTGCCGTCAGAATGAGAGTCCAAACAGCTGATAAAAACATCACAATAATCCACACCACTCCAGTCCATCAGTTATTAACATCTTGTGAAACCAAAATGTGCATGTTTGTACATTTTTAGTACGTTTTTAACTCCAAACTGGCAAAATCAAATCTCTTTATTGTCACACATCATGTACACAAGTCTATTGATGGTGAAATTTTTAGGTACAAGACTCTGTGCCATTGCAGTACAAGTACAAGATATGAAAAATGTACAATATACATAAACAACAATATACACACTTTATACACATTTGCACGATATACAATAGCCAGTTGTACACAATATACTGTACCCACATTTCCATAATATACACATAGTAATCTGTATTCTCGAGACTTATGTATGTATGTATAGCTTTTTATATGACTTACAGTGGTGCATACTGTTAGTGTTTTACTGTGTTAGTGCAGAAGAGAAGATGAGCTGCATGTGTTCTGAGCTGTGCAGTGCAAGACATGCTATAGTGCTGTCAGAGTCAGTGTGTCTGGTGTGTAGATGGAGTCCAGTGTGAGGGGTGGGGATCATCATCATTAAGATGTTTTTAAATAAATATGAATCCATAATGATGCTTCCTCCAGTGGAAAAGTGCATCTCCTGTTGTCTCTCACATCAGAATCCAGTCACATATTTGTTTCGAGCTGTTTTGGCTTGTAAACGGTGCTTGATCTGTGCAGATTTCTCTCCTGATTCACACCAGAACACCATTTGAAGCATTATTATGGATTATGGACTCCTATTTATTTAAAAACATCTTAATGATGGATTTGTTTCAGCTTTTGTCTTCTCCAGATGTTAACTGATGGACTGGAGTGGTGTGGATTATTGTGATGTTTTTATCAGCTGTTTGGACTCTCATTCTGACGGCACCCATTCACTATAATGTATCCATTGCTGAGCGAGTGATGTAATGCAAAATTTCTCCAAATCTGATGAAGATACAAACTCATCTACATCTTGTAAGTTTGCAGAAATGTTTCATTTTCAGATGAACTCTTCAATCAAGCATGTTATGGGTTCGATTCCCAGGAAATGCATGAACTAAGTACTATTGACTTGTCTTTCTGAGAAAAATCTATCAGCATATTAGCTGGATAGAACTGTGCATCAGTCATGTTGGTCACAAAGAGACTGGAAACTTACTGATATTTGAAGTTTTATCCTCATATTTGCTTGTGTGTTTTTGCAGCAATGGACCGACGGCTTGCGGTCCTTGATTCAGAACTCTCGAGCAAATAACGTGTGTCCGATGTCCTGCCTGAGAAAACAGTGAGTGCCACCAGCGAATACAACACGGCTCTAAATCACTGGAGCGATTTCAGCCCGCTAATGTGCTGTGCGTCGAGTCACTCAATCACTTTTAAGGTTTCATAAGAAATGATTCGGCCAGCAAGCGTGTTTCTGACTCATTACTGATACAAGCTAATCACCCAGAAAAACACATTTTCTTTAAATTAATATTCGAATCAAGTTATTAAGCTCAATCAGCAACGTTGATGATGTGCTGTCAGTTACCACAGATAAATACTTTTCCATCATCCCTCAGTTTGTAAAAACGAGTAAATTCGTGTTTACAGTAATAATGCACATCTAATGAAAGTCTACGAGGCAAGACATTACAAATGATTTCAATGCACTTCCATTAATTCCTCAGGAAATTGTGTGTTGTTTTAGCTGTAAAAGTCAACTTGTTTATTAACCTTGACCTAGAATATGTAATAATGCAATGTCTTTTTGCTTACATAATCATTGTTTCTCCTTTGCTTGTGTTTTGGTTTATTTTCTGCAGTTGGATGCGGTTATCATTTTTGACCAACGTGAATGGAAAAATACCCGTCAGGAGGTACTTTCAGCATTCTCACGAATGAACCCTGGTTTAGATATTTGATAAATGTCATTACTAGATTATTATTCATACAGTGAGCAAGTAGTATTTAGCCACTCACGTTAAAGTTACTTAAAATATCATTGCATTGGATAAAAAATGAAATGATAAATTAAAAAAAAAAAAATCACTTTTATACAGTGCCAGTCAAAAGTTTGGAGTTAAGATATTTAATGCTCAACTAGACTGGATTTTTTAAATCAAAAATACAGTAAAAGCATGATAAAAATCAGCATATTAGAATGATTTCTGAAGGATCATGTGACACTGGAGTAATGATGCAGTTTGATCACAGAAATACATTTCATTTGAACATATATTCACATAGAAAACCTATTTTAAATTGTAATGATATTTCACAGTACGGTATTTTACAGTATTTTTGATTAAATAAATGCAGCCTTGGTGAGCAGAAGAGACTTGTTTCTTAAGATATAAATATTTGAATTATTCCAAACCTTGGACCGGCAGTGTATGTCAATGCATTTAGAAGATTATATAAAGAAATACAAGCGTAGTTTTCCAGCAAACATGTTTGATATAAAGTAGTCCTTGAATTGGTAAAACAGTAGATCTAATGAAGAGAAATGATGCACAGATACAGACACCTGATGTAGTGAAGCACATTCACACGTTTAGAAGAGTCATGTCCGTCTTTATAACCAGTCAATGTGTCTGATTTTCTGCAGTATCACTCGAACCTTTGCCTCGGGCAAGACGGAGAAGGGTATTTTCCAGGCGCTGAAGGATCTGGGTTTACCCAGTGGAAAGGTCATTTTAACAGCACTTAACTTTCTCTCAGATGTCATCGAATACATGGAGATATTAATAATGATGTACAGTAGTTGTGAACCACATGCCTGAATGTAGTTTCAGTTTGCTTTTAGTGATGACAGTGAACTAAATACTACTGTTTACTGCATGCTGCATATAAAATATTTTAAAGAAATTATATTATTCATAGAAAAATATTGTTTAAAATGTGCATTTTGTTTTATATATAAATAAATAAAATACAAATCCGATTTTATTTATTTATATATATATATTTATAAATAAAAAATATATAGAATATAAAAATATATATATATATATATATTTTTTTTTACTTTGTAGTCATTTAGCAGACGCTTTTATCCAAAGCGACTTACAAATAAGAAAAAGTAACTACAACTTTAAGTTAAAACTCTATAAATACTATTTTGAGAAAATGGAGAAATTAAATAAAATGACAAATGCATACAACAACATTTCAAAACTAAACATTTAATATATATATATATATATATATATATATAAATAATTATATATAAACGTATAATTATAAAAACATTATGTTATTTATTCTTGTTTAAAATATATTTTATTTATATAACAAGTAAAACAAAATATTTCAAATTCAAACACATAATAATATATAAACAGACATTTTTTAAATCTATAAACATAATTGAAAATGCAATAATTCTGTATAATAATAGTGCTGCGTTTGTGGTCACATGATTGAGCATGTTCTCTTCTGCAGCTTGCATACAGCAATAGTTTGAGTTGTGTGGTAGTAAAGATTCTATTCAATTCAATCATTTCTTCTAATGAATTGAAGACTCTTGGTTTGTTTTCATGTCGTTAACAGAACGATGAAATCGAGCATGAGATCTACACATTTGACAAGTTCTACAGTCTTACGCAGAAGATTTGTCCCAGAACTGATATCGAAGCGCTGTTCGAGAAACTGTAAGCATGCGACCTGAACTTTTAATATTTCTTTAAAAATACAGTATATTAGATGAATTAAGCAACAAACATAAAGCTTTACTATTTTAAATGTGTGAGTTCTGTATATATATATTCAGTAATGATTGCTGTTTTAGTCATTTTATAAATAGTTTATCAATGGTGGGTTTGATCTATAATTGTCTATTATATTCATTATAAAGTCAAATGCACCCTGTTTTTTTATTTTTATATGTGTTCTAGGTCTTATTATGAAAAATTCATCAGTGCATGTTATTCTTAAAAATATTTGTATTAAATTATATTTGTAATATATTAAAATATCTTTATACTCTTTCATTGAAATGTAATAATAACGTCCATCTCCATAAATAGGTCTTATTTATGTAATAAAATGGCTTTTGAATGCTGTTTCATGCTGACTTTAAGAAATAGATTTGCAAACACATTCCCATCAATGAAGGAACAGTAGTAGTTTACAGTTATGTTTGGCCTTTGCATGAATGAATATTGTTTTAGAAGAGTTTTTCCCTGGAGTTACACAACACTAAACTAAACAGCGTTATATTTAATCATGCATTGCCTGAGGAGCTTGAATATTAAACCGTTAATCTAACTAGACTCAGTGAGAAACATGCAGTAAAGTGAGCTGTGTCAATTACATGAAACATGAATAATGTCACTGATGAATCATTCATAATAACACCAGAAACATGAATTAAAGGAGCATTTTACCCAAAAATGAAAAGCTTCTGAAAATGTTCTCACCCTCAGGCCATCTAAGATGTAGATGAGTTTTTGTTTTTTCATCAGATTTAGAGAAATGTAGCATTGCATCAGTGTCTCAGCAGTGGATGCTCTGCAGTGGAATGGGTGCCGTCAGAATGAGAGTCTGATAAAAACATCACAGTAATCCACACCACTCCAGTCCATCAGTTAACATCTGGAGAAGACAAAAGCTGAGACAAATCCAGCATTGAGATGTTTTTAACTTCAAACCATTTCTTCCAGCTGAAATACGAGTCCATAATAACTCGTCCTCCAGTGAAAAAGTCCATCTATTATTGTCTCTCACATCAAAACCCAGAAACATATTTGTTTCGAGCTGTTTTGTCTTGTAAACAGTGCTTGATCTGTGCAGATTTCTCTCCTGATTCAGACCAGAACACTTTTTCACTACACGAAGCAATATTATGTATTATTGGCAATGGTTTGAAATTACTGTTTCTTTTGTCATCTCAAGATGATGGACTGGAGTGGTGTAGATTACTTGTGAATTATTGTGATGTTTTTATCAGCTGTTTGGACTCTCATTCTGACGGCACCCATTCACTGCAGAGCATCCATTGCTGAGACACTGATGAATGTCACATTTCTCCATATAGTAAATTTAGTCCATTTGAAACATTGGGTTTTCTTGTGTCGTCTTTCATGTGCTGCTTTTCTTTTCAGCAGGGGAGACAAAAGTGATTATTTAAACATAGACCAGTTAGTCCACTTTTTGAATGAAGTAAGCAATTTTTTCCTTTAATATCTTTCAACATCCTGCATGTGAGCTGATTTTGTGCACATTTCTCACTCCTGGATAGCGTGTTTATTTAGCAGAAGTGTCTGTAATATTCCTTCACGTCTGCATGCGATGTAAATGTGATGTTAGGCTGAATGACAGAATACCCGGTTTGAAACAGTAGAGTAAGTGTTATTAAGACTTTTGTGTCTGTGTCTTTTCTTCTTTGAAGTCTTTAGTCTCTCCACCGGCTATTGTTTTAATTAACATGTCTCTTTTCTTCTACTTCTTCAAAGAAGCAGCTTCATTTAAAGCAAGCCGTTCCTTTTGTTGAACTTTCTGTGTGTTTATTAAACACAATGACTCTGAGTCCTTGACCTAGTTAACGTAACCTGCAGGTTGTGTTCTCTTGCGTAGAATCAGAGAGATCCGCGTCTGAATGAAATACTCTTCCCGTTCTTCGACTCTGAATGTGCTTTCCAAATCATGCAGCGATATGAACCTGATGACAAACTGAAGAGGAAAGGTGTGTGACACGTGACTGTGTTTATATGTGACTCTTTATTCTTCAAATGGTGTTTAATGTCTTTGTTTTGTCTTTTATTACTCTTTTTTATTACCTCTCTATACTTGATTGGGATTGGTCAGTGCTGGGATTTTGCAATCTGTATTTCTGTATATAAAAAAAAAAAATTCTGAAATGAAAATAATTTCATTTCTGTATAAAAAATATAAAATACATACATTTTTATGTATAAAATATTTATTTTGCATATAAAAAAAAATGTGTGTTTATATATATATATATATTCTGTGTATGCATGTATATGTATATATATATAATTTTGTGTTTGTATAAAATCCCAAAAGTGGTGTGTGTGTGTGTGTGTGTGTGTATATATATATATATATATATATACATACATATATACATACATACATACATACATACATACATACATACACACACAATCACATACATAGATACATATATAAATATATATTAACAAAAATAAATATGTAATATGCTGTATAATTGACCGTTGTTCCACGTTCAAACATTTTCCTACAGCATCTTTTCTCAAATCAAAATATAATCTTATATATTTGCGTTGTTCATGTCTTAGTCACATTCATATCTTATTCTGTAAATGCAGTTTTGTAGTCTTGGAACACCACCTAGTGTAGAAGTACAGTAACTGTTCATTCAACACACGATATTTAGATGAATTAAATGATCATCTCATTAATTAATGCATGAGTAATGAATGGATGGAGGGCTTTGTGCAGGTCTGATGTCATGTGACGGGTTCTGCCGGTATCTGATGTCTGATGAAAACGCTCCTGTGATTCTGGACCGGCTGGAGGTTTATCAGGAGATGGATCATCCGCTGTCTCACTACTTCATCAACTCGTCTCACAACACCTACCTGACCGGCAGACAGTTTGGAGGGAAGTCGTCAGTGGAGATGTACAGACAGGTGCTTCTGACCGGCTGCAGGTACGAGCAGATGCAGAATATCAGCCTGATAGCTTTTTTCAGAACCGATCCGATCCTGAAAATACGGAGTACCTGCCAATACCGATCCGATCCAATACCAGCGCAGTGTTTTGTATTTTATTTATAATGTAGAATTTTGACCTGATCGTCACTTTTTTGTGTGTTAAACACAATCTACTAAATATAGACAAATTAATTTTAATGAAAAAATATACAATCATGATCTATGACAAAAATACTATATATACTATGTATACTATGTTATACAAAATACTATGTTATAAACTAGGTTAGAGGATAATTTAGTAGCAAAAGTTACTCTAGAAAAATCATGGGCACACAATCATTTTATAAAATCTGATCATTTAGTGAAACAACATTATTTAGCGGGGAACAAATCAAAGTTAATAAGTGTAGGACTAAACCTGATGAATTGTTACACATTGCTCTTTGTAGTGTTGTAAAATACAATCATGAAAAACAAGTAAATATATTTATACATATATACTATATAATTAAAAGACATTTATTTTAAATGTATAACACAGTAAAAAAGGCAGCAACATATGATAGAACAGAACAATAAAAACTATTAATAATCTTTCATTGTGCAAAAGTATTATACTACGAAAGGCTCCAATACAGAGCGGCACAAAGCACTTATGCTCATCCCCTTCACCGAATAAGTGCCTGCAGCAACACGCAGCGCACACAACGCACAGCAGTCCGCATAAATTCAAAGGGGAGAGATATATACTGAACAAAATTATAAACGCAACACTTGTTTTTGCCCCCATTTTTCATGAGCTGAACTCAGAGATCTAAGACTTTTTCTATGTTCACAAAAGGCCTATTTCTCTCAAATATTGTTCACAAATCTGTCTAAATCTGTGTTAGTGAGCACGAGATAATCATCCACCTCACAGGTGTAGCATATCAAGATGTAAAATGAAGTATGCTGGCCATGCAAGGAATTGTGTACAGATCTTGCAACATGGAGCCGTGCATTATCATGCTGAACATGAGGTGATGGTTGTGGATGAATGGCACAACAATGGGCCTCAGGATCTCGTCATGGTATCTCTGTGCATTCAAAATGCCATCAATAAAATGCACCTGTGTTCATTGTCCATAACATACGCCTGCCCATACCATAACCCCACCGCCACCTTGGGCCACTCGATCCACAATGTTGAGATCAGCTAACCGCTCACCCACACGACGCCATACACGCGGTCTGCCATCTGCACTGTACAGTGAAAACCGGGATTCATCCGTGAAGAGAACACCTCTCCAAAGTGCCAGACGCCATCGAATGTGAGCATTTGCCCACTCAAGTCGGTTACGATGATGAACTGCGGTCAGGTCGAGACCCCGATGAGGACGACGAGCATGCAGATGAGCTTCCCTGAGACAGTTTGTGCAGAAATGCTTTGGTTATGATTGTTGCAGCAGCTGTCCGAGTGGCTGGTCTCAGACGATCTTGGAGGTGAAGATGCTGGATGTGGAGGTCCTGGGCTGGTGTGGTTACACGTGGTCTGCGGTTGTAAGGCCGGTTGGATGTACTGCCAAATTCTCTCAAACGCCTTTGTAGACGGCTTATGTTAGATAAATGAACATTCAATTCACGGACAACAGCTCTGGTGGACATTCCTGCAGTCAGCATGCCAATTGCACAACTCCCTCAAAACTTGCGACATCTGTGGCATTGTGCTGTGTGATAAAACTGCACATTTTAGAGTGGCCTTTTATTGTGGCCAGCGTAAGGTACACCTGTGCAATACTCATGCTGTCTAATCAGCATCTTGAAATGTCACACCTGTGAGGTGGATGATTATCTCAGCAAAGAAGAAGTGCTCACTAACACAGATTTAGACAGATTTGTGGACAATATTTGAGAGAAATAGGCCTTTTGTGTACATAGAAAAAGTCTTAGATCTTTCAGTTCAGCTCATGAAAAATGGGAGCAAAAATAAAAGTGTTGCGTTTATAATTTTGTTCAGTGTAGATGCGTTGTGTATTAAATCTGTGCAATAGTTTGAGCCTTTTCTATTAACAGTTTCAAATCAAGGTCAAGGTTAAGGTTTCTTTATTTGTCACATAATAAATTATACAGGGTATAATCAGAAGTGAAATGTAATCAAATCAGGTCCGCTCAGTGGACAGTGCAAAAGAATAAAAAATAAGAATTATATAAAAGTAACACAACACAAGAGCATATAAATGGTAAAAAAAGAGAAATAAGAGTAAAATGTGCAATGGAATAAAAAGTGCAAAACAATAAGATGTGCATCTTATCTTAGTTATTGAGTGCTCTTGAAGAGAGTTTTATCGTCTTGACTGTCGTAACCGAACGCAACACACAGTTTGAATGCTGAACAGAGGATGACAGACTTCCGCAGCGGAGAGAAGAGTTTACTTCAACTTAATATTTAAGGACTTAAATATTCATCTGTACCTCACATTGACCTGTGAAACAACTTCAGAACACTTGACATATATTACACAAAAACTTTATGGTGCTTTATAATGTTTGTGTGCCTTTTGTGGGGCTTAACAATAAGAGAATAGTACACGCACAGGATCAGATTTGGATCGGTCTCATCTGACAGTATCGGAGCCGATACCGATACAGATATCAGATCAGTGCATCCCTACTGATAGCATTCAAATAACTGATCATGTAAAAGAAAAAAGTCATCTGTTACATTTCTAGTAACTATATTCATTAATTTAGTCCCTATTCATGTGTTTTTTTTAATCTGCTTTAATGTTTATTGATAACTTTCTTTTAAAAAACTATAATTTTTTTCGCATTATTATGAGATGATCTGTTAATTAGCTTTTTTTACATGAGAAATACTATTCATGAACCTTCATTCATACATATTTAAATGTGATTATACATCTACATTGAAACAGGATATATTATTTAAAAATAAACTATCAATTAGCCTGCATACATTATAAAGCATTGCCAAATATTTATTTATTTATGGCGGTATGTTTAAATTAGTTACATTTGAATTTAATTTAATAACTTTCTAAATTATGAGAAATACCATTCATCAACTTTCATTCATACATTTGATTTTCAAATGTGATTGTACATCTATTAATATGAAAAACAGAATATATTGTTTTAAAATACTCTATCAGTTAACCTGCATATACTATAAAGTGTTACCATATTTATTTATTTGGGGGTATTTTTAAATGGGTAACACTTTTATAACATATAACATTTTTTAACATATTTAATTGAATTAAATATTTAAAATGTAATTAAAAACAAGCATAATTGCATTATTATGATGTTTTTTGTTGATGCACTTTTTAAATAATGAGAAATACATAAGTTTTGATTCTTAAATTGTCGAATGTGATTATACGTCTATTAATCTGCAAAAAATATGTGAATGCCTGATCAGTTGCACTTATCGTAAAGTGTTACCAAATATTAAAAAATGTTGCCATCTGCTAAAAATTCAAACTAAAAAGAATACTGTACTGCTAATGCACTTTAAATAATTAAATCTTATAAATATAAAAAAAAATTACTCTTGGAAAAAAAAGCTTTGCAATTTTGCATCTCACTGTAGGTTGTTGATGTATAATGTATAAAGAGTGTGATTTGTTTTTTAGCGTCTGTCATTTTGAGTTTATTTTGTTGAAAGTGTCAGGAACACACGGCGTATGGTTTTACTTGCAGGTGTGTTGAGTTGGACTGCTGGGATGGAAAAGGTGAAGATCAGGAACCCATAATAACCCACGGCAAGGCCATGTGCACAGACGTTCTCTTCAAGGTGAACACAAACACCGAAACCTTCAGAATCAATATTATTGTGTTGTTTTTTTCAGTAGATGCTGCTAAAGAATCTTCTGCGATTTCTCTGGAGCTTTAAATAATCAATTCGATGTATTTGTATTAATGTTTTAGCCTGAAAAACACTTACAGTATGTATATGCAGGACGTCATTCAGGGAATTAAAGAAACGGCCTTCCTGACATCAGTGTATCCGGTGATTCTGTCCTTCGAAAACCACTGCACGTACGTATGTGCTTAGTTATCCTTATTAATATCTCACAGATTAGATGAGTAAAGAATTATAATAATTTAAAGGAGTAGTTCACCCAAAAATGAAAGTTTGATTAAAATGTGCTCATCCTCAGGCCATCCAAAATATAGATGAGTTTGTTTCTTCATCAGATTTGGAGAAATGTAGCATTTCATCACTTGCTCAGCAATGGATGCTCTGCAGTGAATGGGTGCCGTCAGAATGAGAGTCCAAACAGCTGATAAAAACATCACAATAATTACTTTGTTTCAGCTTTTGTCTTCTCCAGATGTTAATTGATGGACTGGAGTGGTGTGGATTAGTGTGATGTTTCTATCAGCTGTTTGGACTCTCATTCTGACGGCACCCATTCACTATAGTGCATCCATTGCTGAGCAAGTGATGAAATGCTACATTTCTCCAAATCTGATGAAGAAACAAACTCATCTACATCTTGCATGTCCTGACTGTGAACACATTTTCAGGAAATGTTCACGTTTGTGTGATCTAATCCTGTAATAATTCTGAAAGAAACGCACAATATGCTTTCACCTGTGTTGTGTTTCTCTCAGGAAACATCAGCAGTATA
The DNA here is from genome assembly GCA_027422435.1 of Schizopygopsis pylzovi. NCBI lineage: Eukaryota > Metazoa > Chordata > Actinopteri > Cypriniformes > Cyprinidae > Schizopygopsis > Schizopygopsis pylzovi. The sequence continues at coordinate 2,830,774 of CM049829.1, read as the reverse complement.
AACTGGCGCGCTACTGTGAGGACATTTTTGGAGAATTGCTCCTGAAACAGCCGTTAGATGATTTCCCGGTGTGTGTTTAATTACTCTTTAAACCTGTATTATATTGTGTGTTTATTCAAAGCCCATAACACAACGTTTTTCTTTCTTTCTGTCTCAGATGGAGGCCGGATCTCCGCTGCCGTCTCCAAATGACCTCAAAGGAAAAATCCTCATCAAGAACAGAAGATTAAAACTTGAAGTTGAAAAAAGTAGTGATATAAACCCCTTTCAAATCTTTACCACATTCTACCAGATGCAAATAAAATAATGAATTAATTAATAACACATCCTCATGTTCTGGACTGATATGTATGTTATTCTGATCTCACGTGCTATGGTAAGAAACTATGGTATTTTGGAATTAACCATGGTAAATATTTTAGTTTGGGAAGTAGCTTCATTGTTAGTATGTCAAGAAACGTAATTCTCAAGGTCCTAAAACTCAAAAAGTGTTGTATATTAAACAGAACAGCTGGAGCACTTCAGGAAGCACATGGAGGCCGGAGAGCCGAGCATCTCCACGAACATGTCTGAAGATGAGAATGAGGAGGAGACGTCCACCGGTGAGCAAGAGTCGTTTATTTGCAATACATTTTTGCACCGTATTTAATTAAACTAGAGGTCTAATCTGTTTCCTTGCATACTGAGAACAAAAGATGGCTTTATCCAAAGCGTCTTGCATTGCATTCAGGCTATTCATTTTTCAATTAATGCATTCCCATAATCTCTTTACATTAATGCTGTATGCATGAAACTATTAAAATGCTTCCAGTCACAGGCTGTAAAAGCACCATATTCTACACATTTATCATCATTTAGATATTCATGGTCATTTTCCAGTCTCTCTCTCACACCTGTGTTATTGTCATGAACTCAAACTATTAAAATAAATACTGTTAATTGAAATAAAGTGGAAATAAAACAAATTACATAAAAAAAAACATTCATGAAAATTTCAACCTAACTGAATTAAAATACGTTTGAGTACTAAAATTACTCAAACCAAAACTGAAATAAAACTAAATATAAATATTAATAAAAACTTATTGAAAATGACAAAAGCATAAAAATGGCCAAACGTAAGCTACAATTAAAATACTATACTAAAAATACAATAACTGAATTAAATTACTTAAAAAAAAAAAAAAATACAAAAACAAAGCAATATAATTACTAAAATTAAAAATAAATTAAACTAAAATGATCTTAAAATCTAAAAATACAAGCTATTAATATGATTTAATACTGTAATAGTATGTATAATATCTAAATAACACCGTTTCAGATCGCTTGAACAAGATCCTTTTGCTGCTGTATGCAAATGATTTCCCAGATGATTGGCTAAGCTTTGCATAATGACCGAGAGACATCTTCTTTTTAATCCTGTATCGTCTTGTGTGTTGTTTCTATTCTGTATTTAAAGTATTGCATTGGTTTTCTCCATCTGAGGTGTATATTTGAATCTGTAGCAGAGCTGCTGAACGAAGCTCATCCCGAGCGGATTCACGGATGTCTGATCACCGAGGAACAGAATCGTGAGGAAGAGACGCTCCGACCCAGAAAGGTCCTTACAGCATCCTTACATAATCTCCATGACAGCCAGAAGTCATGTCACTGTCTCTGTGGGAAAACCAGATTATTAATGCATATATTATAATACAAGCACATACTGTACGCTGTAGTTTAGAGTGAAGGTGCTTTTATCAGTGGTATTTTACTGTCGTTGATATACTATTATAGTTTTTATTAATATTGTGATCCTGCACTATAATTACTTGCTTTTATCAGTGTTATATTATAGTTGTATTAATATTTAGATTTTCTTTATTCAATTTTAGTATAGGTTTCAGTCATTTTGTTCTTCTGTATTCTTTCTTTTTTAAGTATAACCTTTTTTAAAGTATTTTATATAACCTTTATTAATATTTCTTTAGAGTTAGTATTATTTTAGTAACAAAGACACTTCACAGTGACATCAAAACACAATAAAAGTATCTTAAAAGTGGCTTCCACTGCATGTATATGCTTTTATGCTGATTTATCCATACTATTATCATATCACTGATATGATAATTTTATAATTTAAATTTTATAATTATAATTTTATAATTATAAAATTATAATTTTAATTAATATTTTGAATTTTTACGTTTTTTTTATACACATTAACTTTTTATAAATCATTTGAATTTGTATTACATTTTTTTTTGTTTTTTACATTTTTCATTTTCATTTTAAAGAGTTAGTAATTTTCTAGCATTTCTGGCATTTGTATTAGTTTTTTGTGTTTATAATGTCTTTTAATTAACTTTTTTAATTTGACTTTTATCTCTAAATAGCACTATTTTAGATTTTTATTTAAATTTTAGTTTATTTTTTAGTAATCTTATGGGCTTTTGTCTTTTATTTAATATTTTAAAATGTTATAATTTTAGTTTATTTTTTAGTAATCTTATGGGCTTTTGTCTTTTATTTAATATTTTAAAATGTTATAATTTTAGTTGATTTGTTTTGTAAAGTTTTATTTTTATTTTTTATTATTATTATTGAACTATTTAATTTAAACACCTTCAGTTTTTACATTTTTCATTTTCATTTTAAAGAGTTAGTAATTTTCTAGCATTTCTGGCATTTTTATTAGTTTTTTGTGTTTATATAGTTTTTAGAACTTTTAATTCTGTTTTATTTTTATTTGTTTTATTTTATATTAATCTAAATGAAAATTAGAAGTGTTGTCGACTAGTGTTTTTTATATTTTATATTTAGATTTTTACATATATATATATATATATATTTTTTATATTTAATTTATTTTTAGGTTACAAAAATATTTGTATGGCTTTAGTTCAAAACATTCTTCAGTTTTTCACAGAATAAATTAAGTTGTGCGTGTGAACTATTGCTGTTATCTTTTAAATAAGTGATCATTTCTGTATTTTAAATGCATTTTTAAAACTGGCTCCGGTTTGCTTTATTAAAGTAACTTCTGACAGTTTTCTTCTTCTTCAAAGAACGGAGGAGAAATAGAGACAACGAGGAGTTTTTGTTATTTGGTGAGGAGTGTCATGAATGAACTCGAAGCCTTTTATCATGATAATGGACTGAAGAAGCTTTTCTATTTCTGCCAGATTACTGTCTCTTTCCTTCTGATGACGGGAACCTCGCAGACACTCGCTGTCATCGGCGTGCATTAAGAGACTCTGTAGTGCTCAAACTGTGTTGTTAGCCAAGCAAACGCAGGGTTAGAGATTTGAACAAACACTTTTGAGCTGCTGAGATCTGCTCGGACAAACAGCACATTTCTTTCATATTTGTATTATTGTAATGTTTTCACTGCTATTTTTTCACAGTCTGGTGAAACGAATGTGGCTGACGAACAAGCACTGATTCAGTCGTACACGTATGTGGCGGCCACTACGAACATCCACCCGTATCTGTCCAATATCGTCAACTACGCCCAGGCCGTCAAGTTCACCAGCTTTGATGAAGCCGAAGGCAAGCACATGTTGTACTAAAAAGACCATATTTAGGCCTGAAACATGCACGTATGTGAACACCAGTATTATTATTGTTTTTATTAGTATATACAGGTGCATCTCAATAAATTAGAATGTCGTGGAACAGTTCATTTATTTCAGTAATTAGTGAATTGATGGGTTTTTGTTAAGTGTGAGCCAAAATCATCACAATTAAAAGAACCAAAGACTTAAACTATTTCAGTCTGTGTGCATTGAATTTATTTAATACACGAGTTTCACAATTTGAGTTGAATTACTGAAATAAATTTACTTTTCCACGACATTCTAATTTATTGAGATGCACCTATATGTGTATATATATATATATATATAATATTTATTTATTCAGATTTAGTTTATTTTTTATTTAATTTGAGTATAGGTTTAGTAATTTGTTATGCCCTTGTCATTTTATTTTATAAAACTATATTCCATTTTAATTTTAGTAATTCTATGTGCTTTTGTCACTATTCATTTTTTTTCATACTATAATTTTAATTTGAGTTTATTTAGTCATTTTATTATGTGCTTCTGTTCTTTTATTAGTTTTAGTTTAATTTTACTATATTTAGTTTAGTATTTATATGGATTTTGTCTTTGTATTATATTATTCTTTTTTAATATTACTAGTTCTAGTAATGTAGTATTACTAGTTACTAGTTGCTTTTATTAAATTTGTTACTTTTTTATATAAATTAGTTTTGTGCTTTTGTCATTTCATTAGGTTATTTTTATATATTTTTTATATTACTACTTTAGGTTTAATTCCATTTTATGTAATTTTTCCATTTTTATTTACTATTTTCTGTTTTCTTTTTAATTGTAGTAGTTTTTTTGTAATTATATGTACTTTTGTCTTTTAATTAACTTTTTACATTTGACTTTTGTCTCTAAATAGTACTATTTTAGATTTTTATTTAAATTTTAGTTTATTTTTTAGTAATCTTATGGGCTTTTGTCTTTTATTTAATATTTTAAAATGTTATAATTTTAGTTGATTTGTTTTGTAAAGTTTAATTTGTATTTTTATTTTTTTATTATTATTATTGAACTATTTAATTTAAACACCTTCAGTTTTTATTCATTTTGAGTTAGTAGTTTTAGTGCTATATTTTCTAGTTTTTCATCTAATATATTTTATGTTAGCTTTATTTCAGTTTTTAATGGTTTTACTTTAATTAAACATGAATAACCCTGGTGAACACAGATACTTCTACAGACCAAATCTGGTTTACATGCTAAAGTCAATCGCGTCTCTGTTTCTTGTCTGTTTATCCACAGAACTGAATATTCATCACAACATGTCTTCCTTCAACGAGTCTGTCGGTTTGGGATATTTAAGGACAAACGCCATTGAATTTGTGAAGTATCCTTTGTTTAGCGTGCTGACTCGTGTCTCACACACTTTCTGCCCCTCGAAAGATAAATGACGATTTTATGGTTCTCATTTAAACGTGCACAAAGTATGTATCTTATAAAAGTGGTCCTGGACTAAAAGATTGCAACATCGTGCAAAAGAGTTTGGTAACTATTGTAGAAATGCCTGCCTGGGACTTATGAATCATTTATTCTGCACTAAAAGTGTCTCGTATAACAGCAATAATGTATTTATCTGACCTTGTGACCGGTTATGCCTTGTAGCATAAAACAATTTCTCATGTGAGTATCTCGTGCATGGTCATTTAAAACATACTTCTTTAGATGTAAATTGGAGAAAGTTACTTGGTGCACCTTTAATTTGAGTGATATTTGATGATCTTTTTGCTGTTAAAGCTGTAGTTTACGTCTCTGTTCCCAGGGGGCGTGTGAGGGCAAAAAATAATAATAGTTTGATACAGTTTGCAGTATTTTTTCTTTTATACAAGTACAGTTTAATGCCTTCTATTCGCTGCTGTATACAGAATATATGAATAAACTCTAGAGGTAATATCATAGTTTGTTTTTATTATTTAATTATTTTTATTTATTTATTACATTTACTTTATTGTATTTATTTTTTATTTATTAGAACATTAAATATCATATTTGGAGTAAAATATATTAAAAAAATATATTATTATTATTTTGATTTTTTATTTATTGAATGCATTGAATTTGAATAATTATTTTTATCAGTGAATATAAAACTATATTCATATATTTACTACTTTTATTTCATTCCATTTTAATTTTATTTATTTGCAAATTAAATGTCAAACATTTAACACTGAAACCTATAAACCTATATAAAATTTTTTTTTGTGAATAATTTTTTTTACATTAAATTCATAGCTATTTTATTATTAAATGTTTCATGAGTGACTATAAAAATATATGCATAAATATAATACATTTATTTTATTCTATATTTTTATATATTTGCAAATTAAATGTCAGGCATTAAACATTGAAATGTATTTGTGAAATAAAATAAAATAAATACAATTGATTTTATGTTAAAATGATATGCATACATTTATAAAAAAACTCAGTTAGATATGTATTAGCAAATGAAATGTCATACGTTTACTAAAACTTAAAATTATTTGTACTTTTTTATTTGTGAATTATCATTTATTAAATGTATAGAATTTGTATCATTTAATTTTTTTATTAGTAAATAAAAAATATATGTATATATTTATTACATACATTTGATCTCATTTAGATTTTATATTTATTAGCAAATACTGATTTAATTTACTGAAACCTAATGTTTTAATGTATTTAAATGATTTTTATTTGCGAATGTATGCTTTATTTATTACATTTATAGAGTTTTTATAATATATTTGTACTAGTAAATAGAAAAATCTATGCACATGTTTATTAATTTATTTATTTTTAATAAATACATTTTTAATAAATAAATAAAATCTAACGTTTTAATTGAATTTATTCACATTTTTAGAGTAAGTACAGTGGCCCAAAATGTCTTTGAATCAAACTGACTCACTGCATTCAAGAGCACAAGAATAACTCGTGTGTGATCGGTGTTCAAATGCTGCAGGAGCTTTATCCTCACCAACTTATTTTGTTCATAATTTGTGATGAAGAAATGCCGTTTTTGATCTCTGTGTCTTTTAATCAGCTGGTGTTTCAGTGATTTTCAGCGGAAGCATGAGGTGATAGGGCCCGGTCATACACCCGGCGCGACGCGGAGCAAGGTTTTTGCTAGTTTCAGTCTCGTTTCCTCATCCTGCATCACGTTGTTTAAATAGCACATGCGTTTGTGCCCATTTGAGCGCTCATGGGTGTGCTGGTCTGAAACGAGGTGTGTTCAGGCGCATTGTTGGGGCGTTGCTATTTTGAGGAGCTGAAAATAAACTGCACCATAGACCAACTCAAACCTAGTCTAAAGTCAACGGCGCAATGTTTTTTTGTTATTTAAAGAGAGTGTTAGTAGAAAATGCGCCTCTGTGCGGATCCACAACGTGCCTTTATTACACACAGGGATGCACAGCAGCACACAAACATGGCAAATATAAAAATTAAAGGATTACAGTGTAAAATAATATTATTGTGTAAGCTACATAAATATAAAAATGTCATAATGAATAGTCATTGCATGCATAAGAATTAGCACCTATGTGCTCGCGCATGAGCAGATGCGTTTGCT
>CM049829.1:2741119-2821119 GCA_027422435.1 Schizopygopsis pylzovi | reverse complement strand
TTGCGGGGAATTTAAAATGTTTGGCATCAAATTAAAAATTAAGTACATTAGACAAGCTGGATACTGAGCTGAGATGAGCTTCCATTCATTATTACTCCGGGTTTTTGACAGCTATTGCACTAATGAACCATCATCGGCTCAGAAACGAACCAGATACTCTTGACATAATTATCACTTGACAATACATCATCGCTCCAAAAAGCCTCAAAGAGCTGATATCAGAGTTTCCTTCATCAAAACATACTTCAGCACTTCTGGAAAACTTCTCTTCAAAACTACTTCTTCACTGCAACTGAACTGAACATCAACATCTGTTCATATTTCACCTGCAGAAACGTGTGACTCATTTAATACGCAAGGTGCATTTCCCAGGAAATCAAAAATAAACTACTATAAAACGTGTAATGGTCAAACAGAAAGTAGATAAATCATCCTACATGTTTTAACCATGATTTGTCCATGACCCCTTTTCAACGGTTTGTGATTACTGGATGTAAAATGCTTAAAAAATATGAATATAAAAATGTATAATTAAATTCAAATAAATTATGTATGCAAATACTTTAGTTTTAAATAAATACAATATTTTTTAATAAGTATGTACAAATAAATAAATTCAAATAGGTGTAAATAAATATAATAGTTTAAAATAACTGCAAATTAATTTGTTTCAAATAAAAATAACCATTTTAATAAAATACATTTAAATAAAAATGATAAAGAAATGTATGTATAAATTTAAATAATGTAAATGTATATATGAAGAGCTCTTTTCCAAAACGCGATAAACGCCAAATTTAAAAAAAATGAGTTGGTCATGCCATTTTGCTGTGTACTGAACCTATTCACTGCTCCATCAATGTTTCATGCCAAATCGCTATATTTCCTTGTTTAAAATGTACCTCACTCTCCTGACCTCACAAAGAGGCGCTCTAGCGACTGATGCTAGAAGCTGTAGCCTTTGGCGTTCCTTGTTAGAGCGCCCGCCTCCCGCGCCGGAAACCCGGGTTCGAGACCCGCTCGGTGTGATGCTGCGGACCTGGTGGGTTTGGGCAATCATTGTTTAACATGTTCAGACTGAGCCAACAGACCATTTTAACATGATAAATTGAATATTAACAAAATTTATGGATCTAGGTAAAAAAATGTCATTTTCATGAAAACTATTAAAATGGATTTATAGCGTTTTGGAAAAGAGCTTTTCATATATTAATTTTCAGTAGATGGAAATAAATACATTTGTTTCAAATAAATGTATTCATTTTAAATAAAATACAAATAAATTGTATGGGTCAAAATTATAGATTTTTCTTTTATGTCAAAAAAATCATTAGAATATGAAGTAAAGATCATGTTCCATGAATATATTTAGTAAATTTACTACCATAAATATATCCAAACTTCAGATTTAATTAGTAATATGCATTGCTAAGGACTTTAAAGGCGATTTTCCCAATATTATAATTTTTTTGCATCCTTTTAAATTAAAAAATACAAAATTAAGACCTAATTGCATCATAAATGATTTTCCCACGTAAAATCGATTATGCATGATATTTCTCCCCTGTACACTGCAGATGATTTGAGGTTATTGATGATGTTAGTCACACGTTGTCCCGCTGTGGTGTTTTTCTGCTGTTGTCGACTGGTTTCTTCTTTAAAGAGCAGCAGCTGTTGTCAGTGTTAATTTACTCTCATCGAGTGCTGATGTGTGATCCACGCTGTGAGTCGAGCCGTGACACTGTGAAAACTCAAACACATTAATCACGGCAAAGCAGCGCTATATCATTAGCATCATGTTTAGCGGTGTGAATTGAATATGGGACAGGAGAGACTTCAGTAAATGATAACAGCTCTGGACTCTCACAGGTTTCTGCTGAAGCCTGATTTCATGCGGCGGCCCGATCGCATGTTCGACCCGTTCTCAGAGACGCCGGTGGATGGAGTGATCGCCGCCACCTGCAGCGTCCAGGTGTGTGTTCATTCAGATCCAAACCCACAGACTTTCACTCGTTCTGCAGTCAAACACCATCCGTACAGATCTGAAAACCATTTCTATAGTGAACATACTTTTGCTTCAGTAAAACCTGCGTGCAGTGTGTGGGTTCTTTTAATGAATCGGGTTTCAATGATTCATTACTGAATCTGTCTCAATGTTTGTTTATTATTTATTTGTTTAATTATTTAAATCTATTTGAATGCATTTCTATAAGTCTGTTTCTTTAAATTATTTATTTGTATTATTTCTTAAAGTATTTTTTTAAATGTATTTATTTAAAAGTATTTAAATGTTTTTTTATATCTATTTATTAATTTATTTTTTTTGTATTTAATTGAATATATTTATGCAAATCTAGTTAAAACTATTTATTTAACTATTTAAATGTATTTCTTTTAATTTATTTCTTAAAATCTATTTATGTAAATGTATTTATATCTATTTAAGTGTTATTTAAATTTATTTATTTAAATCTTTTTATGTAAATCTATTTAAAAGTATTATTTTAATCTACTTCTTTAAATCTATTTCTGTAAATCTGTTTGATGTATTTATTTAAAATGACTTGTTTACATGTATTTATCTGAATCTACAGTATATACATGTGTTACAGGTCCCGGGCAGTCGAGAAGACTGTAAGCAGTAATCTTAGTAGTAAATGAGAGAGACAAGAGTTAGTGGTTGCTTTCACGGTCCTCTTTGTTGTCTTTTAATACACATACACATTTGCATTTCAGAGTCAGTAAGACACTTTGAATCACAAAGTAATTCATAAACATGTTGGAAAGAATAATACACACTGTATGACGTTAGATACTTAAATCAAATCACAATAATGTTAAATAAATGAATAAACAAATAACCAAATGAAAACGTAACCATATGTACCGAAATGCTCTAATTCTTATACAAAACTAGCTGAATTACTGTCTCAGGTAAACAACTCCGGTAAGTAGTTGTACACATAAATTACTTAGATAAATACATGAAAAACATCTTAAAATTGTTAATAAAATAAATAATGTTAAAATAAGTTATTTGTACATTAAAGCATGTAAATTACAGTTTGATATGACATTTAATTAATTTAACTAACCTTAGTAGTAAATGAGAGAGACAAGAGTTAGTGGTTGCTTTCACGGTGCTCTTTGTTGTCTGAGGATGCGCTGCAGTCGCCACGGTAACTCAACTCTCTCAACTGACACCAAGAATTCAGAAAATGCTGCTGAAATGTCCAGTGTAAACTCATTATAATATATTTAAGTAATTTAAATAAAACTTAAATATATATAGAAATAGAAATAAACATAAATAAAAATGAAATACATACAAATTATTTAATTTGTGACCCAAACTATATGTGGGGTGGTCACACATGTGTATATGTATTTATTGATTGATTTTTGATTCAATAGTCAGAAACAATCGGAAAGCTTGTGGAAAAATCCTCTACATGAATTGGTTCTAGTGTGTAGGGCATTGAAAAGGTCTCTTTTAGTTGGTTAAACGTTTCTAACACGTTCCCTGAATAATAACACATCTTTATTAATCACAGACATGTAGATGAATCTCTGAGCACAGGTCTGTCAGCACCGCAGTAAGACGATAAAGCATGAGTCCAGTGTTTGTCTCTCAGGTGATCTCAGGACAGTTTCTGTCGGATAAGAAGATCGGCACGTACGTGGAGGTGGACATGTACGGCCTGCCCACGGACACCATCCGTAAAGAGTTTCGCACGAGGATGGTGATGAACAACGGCCTGAATCCCGTCTACAGCGGAGAAGCGTTCGTCTTCAGGAAGGTGACGTCTTTGTTTCGGTTCTTAAACTGTAGCTCAGAATAACCGTGACTTCACGTCATTATCTAGAAAGTATAAGACATGACATTGTATAGTGCACTTGAATTATATCTACATGAGCTAAATGAAGTAGTTACTATAGAGATCTGCGTTATGAAAGCTGCTGAACGTCTAATTATCAGCACAAGCTTTAAACCTGTGGTTTTGCACTGAAGTGCAGTACAGTATACGTCTGAGCATTTTAATTATAAGACAAGGACTTGTACGTTAAATTAGAAGTCTTCTGAAGTCATAGAATCAGACCAGTTTAATTGAAGTATTAATAGTATTTTGACCTTGACTCTGAAAGTTTTAACTGCTGATAAAGTCATTTGTTTTTGTGTGCAAATGACCAAACACAGGCCTTCACACTCTGCTTTTATGATTATTAAAGCTTATTTATTTATTTCATTGTGTATTTATTTGTATTTTTTATTATAATATATTTGTCTTTTTTTCATTTGTTCTACAAGGCTTTGTTAATAGTGTATAGTTTGTGTTGTGTTTTTGTTTGTTTGTTTTTTGTATCATATACATAAATATATCATATTCAGTTATGACACGTGAGAACCAGTGCATTTTGCTGCATCAGATTCACAATGTTTTAAAATCTGAACATGACTAAGATTTAATGTATTTTTAAAGAAAAATTATTGGGAAAAAATCTCTTTTGTGCAAAGATATTGATTTATTGAGCTGCAAGTTCTGAAAATGTTTTATCAAAAAAGAGACTTGTTTAATTATTAAAGCAAAATTGTGACTGATGTTTAAATGAATGAAGTGAATAAATAATAAATCTGATTCAGAAATCATACATCATGCATGAGTTATGAAGCCCATGTCTTGTTTCTGAATCAGACAATTTATTCATTTATTTACATTTGGATTAAGATGTTTTGTAATTAATTGTGGTTTTATAATCAATAAAGCAAATCTAAATTTAAAAAATGCACACACATGTCAAGGTACAAGCTTTGTATGCATTTTTATTTATTCATAAAAAACATTTACAAAAAATATTAGTAGTGTTGAGAATTCAAATGAGGTCACATGACATAGTTATCCATGGGTGGAGCTAAGTCTCCTCAGGTGCACTGAATGAATATTAGGCTGCCTTTGTTTGTGTTCGTACGACTGAAGCAGTCTTTCCCTTTCCTACTCTCATGGAGAGAGACTTTCTGTAGAGTTGATGTGTTCCTGACTTAAAATCATACAACTCTATAGTTGGTTCTAATGCTGCAGCTTGAAATAAAGATCATGGATTGATTACTGGCTTAGGTGTTTTAATGGTCACACCATCCTGGTAGCACACTTCCTGAATCAACGCAGCCGCAAAACTTTACAAGTAGTATTAGTATTATTAATAATACATTTTATATTAAAAGGAGTTGATTATCCATAAATAAGCATGTCTAAGAATTTAACCTGTGCAGTTATACTTTATTAGAAAAATCTATACTGAATCCTTTTCGGGTGGAAATGTCACGAATAATTCAGTTTTTTAGTTTATTATTTAAGTTGTAAGTAAGTACAAAAAAAGGTCTTCTACTTCAACATTTCACATATAATTCAGTGTTACTTGCCTACACAGTGAACATTGTTTGTGCACCTTATTCTCAGTGTAGGTTTCTGTCTCTTGTTTTTGGCTTTGAAACTTCTTCCTCTAAGTCAAAAACACAAGCAGAATAAATAACACGGCAGCGCCTCGATCCCGCAGGTGATCCTCCCGGACCTCGCCGTGCTGCGCGTGGCCGTGTACGACGACAACAATAAGCTGATAGGACAGCGCATTCTCCCGCTGGACGGACTGCAGTCGGGTTACAGGCACATCTCCCTACGAAACGAGTACAACAAACCTCTGTCTCTGGCCACCGTCTTCTGCAGCATCAAACTCAAGACATACGTGCCCGACGGCTTCGGAGGTGAGAGCACGACATCAGGAGGCCATCGCTGAGTTCGGTCTTAAGTCTCATTGTGTTCACGCTGTGAGCTCTTCTCGTTTCAGCGATTGCAGATGCCCTGTCTGATCCCAAGAAGTTCTTATCGGTCTGTGAGAAAAGAACGGACCAAATGAGAGCCATGGGCATTGAGATGGTGAGCATCTGTATCATTAATGCACACAACCTTGAGAGTTCTCCATTTACTTGAATCAGTCGCTGAACCGCATGAATCGACTGCTTTCATTAAACTTTCAGCATTGAAGTGATTCGTTCGAATAGTGTTGCAGCAGCACAAAGACGTTCCTGTAGCTTCTGAGTTTTGATCTTTTCAGGCTGTTCACTAAAGCTCAGGTTTCTCCGTCTTGTGCGTTTATTCCACACGCATGTTTTGGCTGCTTAGATTTACATGGACACATGTTCAGACAAAAGTGTTAATAGAGTTTTCTTCAGTTTCTTCAGATATTGCAAAACCCAGTCATATGGATGGTTGGATGAATGAATTGATAGATGATGGATGGATGAATAGATAGATAGATGATGGATGGTTGGATGGATAGATAATGGATGACTGGCTGGTTGGATGTATAGATGATGGATGGATGGTTGAATGAATAGATGGATGGATAAATGGATGGATGGGCAGATGATGGATAAATTAATTTTTGGTTGGATATGATGGATAGATGGATGGATGGATGACAGATGATGGATGGTGTATGGTTAGATGGATGGATAGAGGGTTGGTTGGTTGGATGAATTAATAGATATGTGATGGATGAATAGATAGATGACGGATGGTTGGATGTATAGATACAGTAGATGATGGATGAATAGATAGATGATGGATGGTTGGTTGGATGGATGTATAGATACAGTAGATGATGGATGAATAGATAGATGATGGATAGAGGGTTTAATGGTTGGTTGGTTGGATGAATTAATTGATAGGTGATGGATGAATAGATAGATGATGGATGGCTGGATAGTAGAGCTGGGCGGTATGACCAAAAATTTATATCACGGTATTTTTCTAAATTATACCGGTTTCACGGTATCTGACGGTATTTATTTTTTCATGCATGACCAGGTGTTAACCACATTTTCTACTGACTGAGGAAAAACTGCAGTAGATTGACTTAGAATGCCATATTTTAGTGTCATGATGAGTGAATATTGTAGAAAAAGTCCACACTAAATACAGGGGTTAAAGCAAAAAACAATATTTTGACTGTAAATATTTCCTTGGCCAAACCCCATTCCACAGCCGTACGGCTACAGTCACACACAGTTTAAGAGCTGTGTTTTTCTTGTAATTAGGAGCGCTTGTCCTCCTAATTAAAAACATTTAGGAGTACCTTCTGATCAATAAAAAAAAATTCTGATCAAAAAATTTGCCTTCTGAATACGAGGTGACGTTTGACTCCTTAAAGTGACATACAGGGGTATTTTATTTTGACCTTTGCAATAGCATAATTTACATCTACTTCAAATTCTAAAATTTATGTTTATAAGCTTTTTAACATGTATATTTAAAAAAATAGAATAAGTACAATACGACAAATAAGTTACCAATCATGAAATTAGTATTAATAAATAAATAAATAATTTGTATAATTTGACACAGAAGAAGACAAAAGTGACTTGTACGTACATTTTCAGACGTTTAATGAGGCTCAGAGGTGGCATGAGTGCAATTACATTCATAGATTCATGTGCACATTAATGTTTTACATATAAATGTGCTTTTAGTGATGCACAACGGCTCAGCTGTTACTTTATTTTGAACTATTTTCGTTGATGAAATAGAACAAAATCATGCAGTACTTGTTTATTGATCTTTTGTATTAAATCAATATATCACATTTGCAAACTCCCCTTATAATTATTAAAAGCTGTCTCCTGATCGCGATCTGTGGGCGCAGACATTGAGAGCGCGTGAGTGAGCTCAAGAATCAAAAGCACGCGCGAATGTGATGCATTCTGTCGGATATACCTGCGGGAATGAGTATAATTATTATTAATAGCCGCAATCCCGCGCTGAAATTCAAGTTCTGCTCGGTGTTCTCTGCTAAGAACCCGACTGAATGATGCGAGCGTTACTATGTTGTTTGCCGAGGCGGGGATGATTTTTGGTGTGCCAGCAGAACAATAACAGTGTGCTACATGATTCCTACATGTTTCTTTCCCCTCAGTAATCCCCGATAACGTTTAAATGGTGAACTCGGAGCAGTTTCTCCGTGAGCGGGAATGTAAACCCGGAGTGGATCCGGAGCGGAGTGATTACAGAACGCTTAGAGCGGAGAGAGGAACGTGCTTTAATCCACTCCAGGCTTTGATCACACACCCCTCAGCAGACTGAACGCACCTCGTCTTTCCTTCATTTAACACCTATTCAAGCTCAAATCAAGACATGTATAACACTATTTGAGAAATGCAAGCGTATTTACGGTCTTAAAGTTATGAAAAGTGAATTTAAGAAGGCGGGAACCCTGCAATTGACGGGAATCCGTCGTATCGCCGGAGAACTTTAGTGTGTGAGAGCCGCGGGAGCTGATGCAGCGGACGGTGGGTATTTGTGGCGGTCGATGTGGATATTGTGGATGACTTCTTCTCTCTCATCACATTCTACTAGTGCTTCAGTTTCTGAACTTTCACGCTTAGTAACACATACAGCTGTATCCTCGCCAAAATACAATAGTGAAAAGAGACCCCTCTCTAACAGTGTCGCGTTTCAAACGTTATTTAAATGACACCGGTATTGCGGTATTTAAAAAATTCATATCGTAAGAAAAATAAACACCGGTATTCGGTATGAACCGGTATACCGCCCAGCACTACTGGATAGTTGGATGGATGTATAGATACAGTAGATGATGGATGAATAGATAGATGATGGATAGAGGGTTTAATGGTTGGTTGGTTGGATGAATTAATTGATAGGTGATGGATGAATAGATAGATGATGGATGGCTGGATAGTTGGATGGATGTATAGATACAGTAGATGATGGATGAATAGATAGATGATGGATGGCTGGATAGTTGGATGGATGAATGAATAGATAGGTGATGGATGAATAGATAGATGATGGATGGTTGGTTGGATGGATGTATAGATACAGTAGATGATGGATGAATAGATAGATGATGGATGGATGGTTGGATGGATGTATAGATACATTAGATGATGGATGAATAGATAGATGATGGATAGAGGGTTGGTTGGTTGGATGGATGAATGAATAGATAGGTGATGGATGAATAGATAGATGATGGATGGTTGGATGGTTGGATGTATAGATACAGTAGATGATGGATGAATAGATAGATGATGGATGGATGGTTGGATGGATGTATAGATACATTAGATGATGGATGAATAGATAGATGATGGATAGAGGGTTGGTTGGTTGGATGGATGAATGAATAGATAGGTGATGGATGAATAGATAGATGATGGATGGTTGGATGGTTGGATGTATAGATACAGTAGATGATGGATGGATAAATGGATGGATGGGCAGATGATTGATAAATAGATTTGTCGGTTGGATACATGATGGTTGGATGGATGGACAGATGATGGATGGTGTATGGTTGGTTAGATAAACGAATGGAAGGATGAAGGGATAAATGGATGGTTGGTTGGATGAATGGATAGATCATGGATGGACGGAGGGATAGATGGATGATGGCTGGCTGGATGAATGGTGGATGGTTGGATGAATAGAGGATAGACGGATAGAGTTTATTTGATACATTAGGAGTTATAAAAGTTAACAATGACATTATTTTGATTTGGGTATAATTTACAGTGCTGAATCTTGCACAATAAAAGAGTATGAATTAGTTTTTTAATTAGCAATTTAATTACATGCACAAATATTTAGACAAAAGAATGAAAATAGCATGAGTTTTCTTCCGTGCAAAGCCCAGTCATGTACAGTATTCTCTCTCTGTGCTGTGATGGTGTGGTTTTCAGTCAGATATCGCCGATGTGCCGAATGACGGCTGGATGGGGAACAGGAAGCGGAAGGGGAATCCGGCGGTGATGCTGCAGCAGAAAGACTCGGAGAGACTGAGAGCAGCGCCGGGACAGAACCCACTCAACTGCTGCAAAGAGGGTGAATATATGAGAGAAACAGTCGAGATCAGCGTGAGCATAAATGAGGAATAGAATATGAGAGCATAGAGTCGTGTGGAGTGGCTCAGATCATTGATGAGAAAGGTTTGAGTTCATACTGAGATCTCTGCTGTTTGTCTCTTCTGAGGAAGATTCGTTCACATGTTTGGCAATATCAGATATTTTAATGTTCATCCAAACTCATTTTCTCTGATTCTTTCTGTTTTAAAGACGTTTTCTTTGTATTGTTTGACTACTCAAAAGAGAATAAAGGAAAAAATATATAATTGGCTTCCTTCTAAATTTCACCTACATAAAATCTGGCTATAACCTCTCTTTTCTTTATTCAAAGTTGATCTAGATGAGTACATGGAAAATATCCAAAGTTATGTTCATCCTAAAGCAGTCAAAACTGTATCTCTATATTCATCTAAACCAAATAGTTTGGTGAGTTCATGAAGAAATCAGTTTGAAAGCATCCAGTCATCACATACACTTGAAGTGAATGTTCAGTTTATCAGTATGTATTGTAATAAATATTTGAGAAATTATTGTTGTAACTGATTGTATTAGTCTATATGGAGTGATAGTCAATGTAAAAAGAGCAAGAACATCATAAAGTAAAAGAGGGTGAACTTTATCATTCAGCTGAACTGTGCTCGTATGTTTTAAACACTTCGGCTCCTTATATGTTCACTTCTCTGCTAATATCAATGATGTGACCGTTTTCAGATGCGGCCGGATTACACACACATATATTGAATTGTTTGATCAAAATTATTGCTAGGGACAATTTAGTCGCTGGTATCTGGTTTGCACATGTTCTAGCGTTTCTACTAATTCTACACCCTAGATGTTGAGTAAGAATTGTGTCTAAAAATAATGAATTGTATTATTTTTATAAAATTATTAAATCATTATTTTAAAATATTAATAATACTTATTAGAATAAATGTATGTGTATCATATAATACAAATAAATGAATGAATAAATAAATATTTTTTTAATTAGCTACAAACTGGCGTGTTCAGCGTGTAGACTGTGATGATTATGTTTTCTGTCTTTCACTATTGTTGCTTGTCAGATTGTGAGATGACACCAGTGGGATCGTGGGTAAAAAGCTCAGGCAGACTAAAGACTTTGACACTGACATCAAAAAGCAATCCAAGACTGTCCTACGGCAAAAAGACATCTTTCACAATCCCTGAAATTCCCAAAGGCGAAATCGTGGCTAAAATCATATATAATGCATCCATCTCTTTCTAAGACTGTGAACACAAAGCACAAAGCACACGTCTGAAACACTTTAAACACAAAGCACACGTCTGAATCAGCAAGCTTGTTGATTTATTCACATATTAAGTAACACATTTTGCTTTGTGATTCTGTAGATACATCAGTGCTCACTCCTCAGCTGACCATCGATGACCTAAAGCAAACGAAGGTAACAAATGAACCAGTATAAAACATCTGATTTGCATATGAAATATGACATGTTTTTCTAACCTCTCCCCAGATCTACTTGAAGCTCGTCAAGAAGCAGCAGAAGGACGTGAGCGCTTTGAAGGAAAAGCAGGCGAAGGTGACCGAAGGCTTTTGTTTGCTTGACTTCATTGAATTGATTATGAACACTCTGTGTGTGTCGCAGACACTGAAGCCTGTAGGGCAGGAAAACTGACGGCGTGGATACAAAGACAGAGGAGAAAACAATCCTGCTTCCTATTTCAGGCCCACGTCGCACTGCAGAGCTCCCACTGCGCTCAAGTGGACAGGGCTGTTGCTCAACATGATAAAGAGAAACCAGCGCTGGAGAAGCAGCTCCAGAAAAGCAACAGGAAAGTGAGGTGAATGTGATATTAGGTTTTCATTACATTCACATGCGCTTTTCTCTTCATGCTGTTTGTAGTCGTGTAGGTGACCGATAACTTTTCTGTGAGCTTTTTTAGGTTCCTATGATACAGGCTTGTGTATCGAGGATCGGTTCCATTTTAGAACCGCTTGCAAATTTCCATGAACCGGGTATTCGATAAGACACGTGTAGCTTCATTCGGCTTAATGATTCCTGCTTTTGCATTTAATGCACGATATTATCGACCCATATTTATCGACCCAAATCAGCCGATTATGGCTTTACATGTATATATCGTCATCGGCCCGATGTGAAAAATGATGCCGATATGTCTTGGCGATAAGAAGAATACATTAACTCGCATGTGCTCAGGGTGTGCTAGCAATTAGATCACATCAACAGTGTGATTAGATAACATCAGAAGTGTAGCTCATTCATGAAGCAAAGTTTTGCCTGAATGGTGATTGGTTTTGGATCTCTGCATTTAAACTGAGAATGCACGTGGTGTGTTTGGTGTATGATAAACAGTAATAGCACGTGCAGCGGCGGCAGCTTCCCCTGGGTTAGTATAGCGTAGCCAGATCTTCATACTGCCGGATGTAGGTCTGGAAAAGATGGCCGCGTTTCATAGATGGCCGTGTGACTGACGTCAAACAAATAATCACAGTTTGTTTCGTTCAGCGTCACGTTTCGGTTCGTGGAAATGTCGCCACAATAACAAACTCTCGTGTGAAGCTCTCGGATGTATTTGAAAGATTCTATGCCTCGAACTTTAAATATTTCACATACTTTTGAAAATCCAGCGTTTAGTTGACTCTGATAAGTGCTCGTCGTCACATTTGTAAACACGACGGATTTCTTCTTTCGTGAGGGGGTTTAGCGCCACGGCATCTTTGTTTCCAGACGGAACGATAAAGAACGCGACACACACGTCTCCCGGAAATCCTGTATAATTCAACCAATCCGATGATGACAAAAATGTAATCATGTTATTTAAAATCTACATTTATAATTAGAGCATTGACAAGGTCAACTAAACCCATTACATCTGAATCACGGTAGATCCACGTTATGAGCCTTGTGAAAACCAAAATATATTATAAATGAAGCATGTAAAATAGGACAAACTCTCATTCTGTGTTCACCCTCAGTGACATGAGCAGAGACATCGAAAGGCAGATCAAGACTTTTACAAGCAATCACAAATCAAAGGTACGGAGTTCTTCATTCACTTCGAGCTACTTGTTTTACTCCAGGAGGATCTGAGTATGGAAACAGACGCTCTTTTGTCGCTGTATGCATGCAGGTGAAGGACATAGTGGCCGCTCACGCGCTCGAATGGGCAGAAATGATCAAATGGCACTCGGCTGAAGAGCAGACTGTGAGAGAGCAGCATGTGATCCAGCAGTGCGAGACGCTCCGGAAACTCCTGCTGATGGAGCAGCAGCAGCAAACCCAGCAGCTCTCGCTCCTCCATGAGAGGTGAGAGAAGAAACGGCTGAACGTTGAACTTCGACTGAATTTAGATGAAAGCTTGTATAGCGTCCTAGAAGGTTTGCAGCCGAGTGTGTTCCTCTCTTCATCGCTGGCCTCAGGACAGTGACCTGTAGCACTGAGAACTTAGACATCTCTCCATGTCTTTAAAACTTTGTACTTTCATGAATCCTGCGCTTTCTGTTGTGTTGGAGATTTTTGTGTCATGCAGCTATGTAATGCATACCTAACTTGACAACATGTATTCAATATAATATAATATAATTAAGTGCCAATATTAAAGGTACATTTTTTGGTTCAAAATTATACTAAATTAATTTTTGAGCACGTACATAACCAGCCAGTGTTCAAAACTATCTCCTTACTATAACACGATTCACAACGGTTAGCTTATAATAATGTTTTCTAATTTGATTGTTACTTGTAGGAATTTGTGGGATATTCGAGCATGGACCGCGTCATTACGTCACGTCTGTAAACATAAAGAAATTGTCCCGGCTAATAGGCTATATCTGCAGGTGGAGGATCGTGTATAGCCTTTTCTCACAGCCGCTGGAATAATTCAACTTGGCATTTTGATGGAGGATTGTAATCTAAAAATATATATGTGTTTATGAAGCAGAAGTGACTGAAATTAGATTATATTCCCGTTTTAAATGCGCATCTGATTACAGATAGCCTACGTGGGATAACACAAGATTTGTATTTTAAAGAGAACCAGTTTAAAGGAAGAATTATTAGCTTTTTGGGTTAAAAAATGTCGAATCGTATGACAATTAGAGATTAGACTGTACAGAAATTAAAATCTACATGTAGTCTAACGCTAATACACACAACATATATGTAGTCACGTAATGCTGATGTTAACATTAACAATTTGAGAACAAAGTATAACAGTAATAATAATAATTTGCACGGTTTGATGTGATAAGAGATAACAGATCGTTAGATTTGATCACCATTGTAGCACGATTTCTTGTAATGCTTTTTTCCTCAGTTGGTCAGAATAAACGTGGCAGACTTGTTACTTGTTCAGATGACAATATACGGTGCAAATTTGGGTCATACGTAAAATCTGAGATTCCGAAGTACAGTGAATATCCACACTGGTGCGATGACTGACAACCACACATAAGTTACTCCTCAAAACATCAGATTCTGTTGCCAAAACTGGGCAGTCGTTGGCCTACTGGGCATCGTCGTTGGCCCACTGGGCAGTCGTTGGCCCACATGTGGCAATGGATGCGTTGGCACGGCTCGTCATTAACGTTGGCAATGATACGTTGGCCTAATGGATAGAGCGTTGGCCTACTGGGCAGTCGTTGGCCTAATGGATAGAGCGTTGGCCTAATGGATAGAGCGTTGGCCTAATGGATAGCAGTCGTTGGCCCACTGGGCAGTCGTTGGCCCACTGGGCAGTCGTTGGCCCACTGGGCAGTCGTTGGCCCACTGGGCAGTCGTTGGCCCACTGGGCAGTCGTTGGCCTAATGGGCAGTCGTTGGCCTAATGGATAGAGCGTTGGACTTGAAACCCGAGGTAACCCAAGGTTGTGGGTTCGAATCCCGGCTCCGGCAGGAAGTCCACGACTGCTCCCCGGGCGCTGCACAGTCGGCTGCCCACTGCTCCAAGTGTGTACTTGGTTAAATGCAGAGAACACATTTCACTCCTCATTATACTCTGTATAATTGTGTATGTGACAAATAAAGCTCATCCGAGCTTAATTTGTATTGTGTATTGTATAGATTCATCCACGCTGGAGCTGTTAGGAAAATAAATCTGTAAATAACTGCAGTTGCAGGTTTCAAACAGAGATGGCGACAAAGAGGCAAAACTTCCGGACTGCAGCTTTAAGCACAAAGCCCTGCGTCATTAAACGCCACTTGCAATATAATTTAACTAGACATTACATACGCTGCTATAGGATTGTGTCATGTGCATTTAAATGAAATCAGTGTCATTATTTTCCTGGCAAACGCGCCTCCTTTCAATGTAAATAGTGAGTGCTGATTCACAGAGGCATCACTGTGTGTCTGATTATTGCAATTAACGTCTGTGTAAATTTCCTATTGATCATGTCAGTAGTGATTCATCACATGACGGATGTATCCGGACATGTTTCCAGATGTGTAGTGAAGCGCATATTTACAGTCCTATTGACGTGGTCATAAGGCAGTAGTTCTCCGCTCAGATCCGGCCTGGTCATTGGAGAATCGCTCCATGTAAATCATGATCAGCGCTGATTTTGTGCTCCTGTTTGTGGCATTACCTGATATGCATAATTGCTTTAGTGAACCAGGTCCTGAAACAATGCAATGCTAAACAGCGCTATTCATTCTGACTGAATTCTCCCTTGTGTGTTTTAGATGGGTTTTTGAAGCGCGCGCGTGTGTGTGTGTGTGTGTGTGTGTGTGTGTGTGTGTGTGTGTTGTGTGTGTGTGTGTGTGTGTGTGTGTGTGTGTGTGTGTGTGTGTGTGTGTGTGTGTGTGTGTGTTCTCTGTTCTTATTGAATATCTTACATTAACTCGTATCAAGCGTTTATTTTTAAAATTTCACTTTAAGCAGCGCATGTACTATCTGCTCGTTGCGCAGTACAACCAAGATATTATATCTCACTGTATGAGTCATTCTATATTAATACAAATTATATTATTAAAATCCATTACAATTTGTTTTACTAATACATAATTAAAATCAAAAGTTGTATTTGTTAATATTTAATGGACCTGATTTTAGCATAATTGATATCCTATTATAGTTTTGTTCAAATTGTGTTTTTAAAAGATTTAGTCATTTTGACATTTGTATTACTTTTGTATTTTTAAATGTGTCTAAATATATATATATATATATATATATATATATATATATATATACAGTCATGGCCAAAAATATTGGCACCCTTGGTAAATATGATCAAAGAATGATGTGAAAATGAATCTGCATTTTAATCCTTTTGATCTTTTATTTTTTTGAATCACAAAAATCTAACCTTTCATTGGATAATAATAATTTAAAATGGGAGGAAATATCATTATAAAATAAATGTTTTTTCTCAAATACACGTTGGACCCAATTATTGGCTCCCCTAGACATTCTTACATTTATGCATTTAGCAGACGCTTTTATCCAAAGCGACTTACAGTGCATTCAGGTTATACATTTATTGTCAGTATGTGTTCCCTGGGAATCGAACCCACAACCTTTGCACTGCTAACGCAATGCTCTACCACTGAGCCACAGGAACACTTAGTGAGTAAAATATCTCTGAAGTATATTCCCATTTGAGCACTCCAGGGTGATTATGAACATGAAATTATCCAGCCATGGCTTCCTGTTTCACAGAAATATAAACAGGAGGGAAAACGAAGCCCAAATTCCCTTAATCATCGATCACAATGAGAAAAACCAAAGAATATATTTCTGATGTGCAGCAAAAGATAATTGAGCTTCACAAATTAGTGAAGTGGCTTTAAGAAAAGAGCTAGAGCAGTGAAAATCCCCATTTACACCATCAGGGCAATAATTAACTATTTCCAATCAACATAAAATGTTACGAAACTACATGGAAGAGGACGTGTGTCTATATCGGCCGAATGCACGGTGAGGAGGAGAGTTTGAGTGACTAAAGACTCTCCAAGGACCACAGCTGGAGAATTGCAGAAAATAGCTGAAAACTGCATCGATTGATATTTAATATTCGATATTGGTTCATGAAAATGAGAATCTATTAAAATCAAGAAATCTTTTTTTTTTTACCCAGCCCTAGCTTATTTTGTTGCTTATCGTGGCCTCCGCTGGTAATAATAGATTATGACAGAATTTTTACGTCCCTGTCCATCAAAATGTTGTAAAATGTTAAAGTCTAATGCAACATCTGATATATATGAGTATATATATATAAACACACACACATGTATATTTGTGTACTGTATATATGTATATATGTGTGTATATATATATATACGTATGTGTATATATATATATATATATATATTATATACGTGTGTGTGTGTGTGTGTGTGTGTTTATATATATATAAATATACTGTATATCTCAAAACATCTCTTGTAGTTAAATCTCTAGACATGTCTACGAGTATACATATAAATACAGACCTACTTTTTTAAAATGATAGAGTAAATCAGTGTTCATTATAATACCAAATTGAAGTATTTCCTCCTCTTACAGACAGAATAAAGAGATGCGATCCAACCAAGCGAAGACGTCGATGGAGAGCAGCAAAGCCATCAGTCAAGACAAGAGCATAAAGAACAAGGCTGAGAGAGAAAGGTAATAATAAAAGCTCGGCAGCAATTCACGTTAAAGCTCATACAGCCAGTGTTACTTTCCTCTGTGCTTTGCTTGTATTTTGAGGCATAACTATTGAAATATAATGTCCAAACAGAACCATCTTGTGCAATTTCATCCATATAATTTGTGCTTTTCTAGGTCCAGGCACCATCTAGATCCATTGATCTGTTTTTCTCTGATTGTATGGGTGAACTCAATGCACTGGAGTTTCCACCATTTACAATTGTGTTAAAACTAGTATTTTTTTTATTCATTTTTTAAAAACTTATATGATTCACCCCAAATTTGATTGAGATATTTTTTTTTAGACCTTGCTGAAAAAGTTATTATCTCCAAAACGATTGCATATTTTGATGTTAAGCATATGCAGTAGGGCCACAATAAAGAGTGAACTTTGGTTAAAAAAACAAAGCAAAATAATTACTTTATTTTATAGATTTAACTTCTGTCTTTCATCTCTAGTCTTTACACAGACCATTTGTTCATTACTTGTACAATAAATTGCCCCATATTATCCACAATCAGACCAACCTTCACAAGCATATTTAGATTTTCATAACTATTTGATTTTAAAACAACAATAATTTGTTGAGAATGCCAAAGCAGAACCGATGGTGTGTTTTGGGAATGCTTTGGTATATAGTAATGAAACTTATGAATTATCATTGTCAACATCCCCTTATAATGTGCACAAAATTTCAAGCCAGCGCCACCAACTAATCAAAACCTCACAAAAATGATTATTACCTTGGATTTAACTCATGATTCTTCTATGTATTAAAGGGGTCATATGATGCGATTTCAAGTTTTGTTTTCTCTTTGGAGTGTTACAAGCTGATTGTGCATTGATAAGATCCATGAAGTGGATTAAAAGACTAAAGTCTCAAAACCAAAAAGATATTCTTTATCAAAGTTAAGACTCTGCCACGCCATGTTGTTGCTCTTTTGTTGGTTTTGATTGCTTCTATTGTCCTCATTTGTAAGTCGCTTTGGATAAAAGCATCTGCTAAATCAGCGGTTCTCAATTCCAATCCTCGCGCCCCCCCCCGCTCTGCATATTTCGTATGTTACTCTTATCGCTTCAGATGTTTGTTCTATTGGAACGTAAGTGCCCTGCGAAGTGGACATCACAGGATATTCCTCCATGATTCCAGTTCGAAGCGAAAGTATATATTCCATTCAAAGTGCATTGAAGTGTGAAGACGTGAATTAAAATTGTATATATTTACAGAGGTATATGATGTCACACTCGTCCGTGCGTGAAGACGTTGCGCAGCGCAAATCCATGAATGAATGTTCCCGAAATAAAGTAAACTTCAGCGGATTTCCCTGCTCAGGGATTAGGGAGCAATGGACCCTGTGTAGGGAGCAATGGGCCCTGTGTAGGGAGCAATGGACACTGTGTAGGGAGCAATGGACACTGTGTAGGGAGCAATGGACCCTGTGTAGGGAGCAATGGACCCTGTGTAGGGAGCAATGGACCCTGTGTAGGGAGCAATGGACCCTGTGTAGGGAGCAATGGACACTGTGTAGGGAGCAATGGACACTGTGTGGGGAGCAATGGACCCTGTGTAGGGAGCAATGGACCCTGTGTAGGGAGCAATGGACCCTGTGTAGGGAGCAATGGACACTGTGTAGGGAGCAATGGACCCTGTGTAGGGAGCAATGGACCCTGTGTAGGGAGCAATGGACCCTGTGTAGGGAGCAATGGACCCTGTGTAGGGAGCAATGGACCCTGTGTAGGGAGCATGTCAATCGGAACACAGTTCATGCACGGAGCGCACTTCTAACAAGCTGATTATCTGAATCAGGTGTGTTAACAAAGAGAGACATGCAAAATATGCAGAGCGGGGGGGCGCAAGGACTGGAATTGAGAACCTCTGTGCTAATTGACTAAATGTAAACATCTTTTTATGTTGGTATGAATAAAAAAGCAAATTCATTCTTTGCCACTAGGTGCTGCTTTTGGGGCAGTAAAAATAGCGGTTTCCCCGTTAAAGCTGTACACAAAACAGAACTGCACAAACGCTGCTTTATCAGGCATTACAGGCGAGATGAAGTTAAAATGAGACCTATCACCGCAGATTAGAGTCACGCAAAGGAGGGGTTTGGAAAAATGAATCATTGAGCGAATCGTTTGGGAGTCGTTGAGCAAAAATAAATGCATATTATAAGACAATAAAACTATGACCTTGCATGCATGTCAACCTGTTGTTGGGGACTCCCAAAACCAAAATATGACCCTTTCATAACACATAATAGGAGCACTTCAATAGGTGTTTGTAGAAACTATTTTGAACCTCTTCATGTACCGTTGTTTCATTACGTCTATAAATGTTCTCATATTATCCATCATAAGACAAACCTTCTCAAACATAATTTAATTTGAATTAGTATTATTATTATATTTTTAACACTATGATGTGCACAAGGTTTCAAGCCATCGCCACCCACTGGTCAAAGCCTCATAAAAAGATGATTTATTTTTATTGTATTCAAGCTTCTTTTGTCTCTTCATTAATGGGTGTTTGCAGAAAACTGATTTGCTAGGTTAACTAGATGCTTTTCTGTTTTGAACCTCTTCATGACCATTTTTCCATTAATTCTCATATAAATCATCATCACAGAGACCTTTACAGTTCAATTTTTTATTTTCATTACTTTTTGACTTAATAAAACCAATACATTATTGAGAACGTCCAAAGATGAATTAGGGGGGTGTTTTGGGAAAGCTTTGGTATATTGTAATGAAACTTAAGAATGATTATGGATTTAACTCATAATTCTTCTATATATTAATGAGCATTTGTAGAAGACTGATTTTCTAGGTTAACCAAATGCCTTTCCACTATTTTGAACCTCCTCATGGACTTGTTTTATTTAATTATTTCACCTATAAATTGCCTCATATCATTCATCATCTGACAAACCCTCACAAACATAATTTGATTTTACCGCACCAATAAATTAGTAATGCCAAAGAGGATCTAAGGGTGTGTTTTGGGAACGCTTTGGTATATTGCAATGAAACCTAGCAGATTTCATTGCCATCATCCCCTTGTGATGTGTACACAATTTTAAGTCCGCATCACCTACTGGTCAAAAGTTATAAGCAATAATCAGACTCCACAAATACTGTTTCTAACGTGATGTGTTTCTGCAGAAGAGTTCGAGAGCTTAACAGCACAAACACAAGGAAGTTTCTTACAGAAAGAAAGAGGGTAATGATTCTAATCCTGTTAGTTTTTTGCAAATGCATGTTTCTAATTATATAAATTAACATGGGCGTTGATTGACAGCTCGCCATGAAACAGTCCAAGGAGAGCGAGCAACTCCAGGCGGCTCAGCGGGAACAACTGGAGAGGCTGGAGAAACACAACGAGGAGGTATTTCACCACCAGCACCTTTCTGCTGTGAACTCTGTAACCTGTATAGAATGTGTTTCTATCAAAAGGTATAGAAGATGTTCAGAAATATGCTCTGGTCAGACATAAGATGTTCATAAAGAGCTGAAGTTAGTCAGTGCTCATTTAGATTGATATTTAGCTAACAGGAGGATGTCTAGTTTAAGTTATGTTTCATAATATTGTTTGTGCTGTTAATTTCCTACCAAAATTATGTCACTTCCTGGAAGATTATGTCATTACATCATTTTTTAAAGAATAACATTGAAAAGCATTGTTGAGGACACAGCAGGGTTATTAACTAAAACTAAGACCACAGAAAGCCATTCAGATAATTATGAAATACTACAATTAGCATAATACAATAATACAAAAAATATTTGAACACCAAAATATTGTGTACAGTTGTCTTTTTGTAACCAGCCTAATTTATTATATTTAACTAAAACTAAATCCAAATAGTTACTTGAAAAAAAAATAAAAAAAATAAAGGCTAACTGAAATTAAATATAACAAACAGACTTATTTCAGCTACATTTCTCATTTTCATTAAGGTTAACTTGAAGTATTTAAAAAATAAATATATGAAAACTAAAACAACATAAATAAATAAATTTAAAAACAATACAAATTACATCTAAAAAATAAAAATGACAAAAACGCAACTAAATTACTAAAACGTTATTATGTATTATTAAAGTGACAACAGAAAATATACAAATACAATCTACTTCAAAATATTTACATATTGCGCCGATGCTAATGCTCTGTATGTGCACTATATTCATAGAACTGTAAAATATATCAACGATACTGAAGTAACATCGGGACACAGGATAACCATATACATTTGATTATTACATTTCTGTAGTGTTTTATACCTGAATACTAAACCTACCTTTTAAAAACTCTATTTCATTTGTATCTTTGCCCTGTTGTTTGTAATTAATTTGCTTATTTGTTCTTATTTTAAACAAAAAAGTATTGTTTAAAAGTTGTCAAAATTTGATAAGTCATAAATATAAGCTATCTGCATTTTTTTTCCATATGTAACTATTGGATAGAGGGTTTGATGGTTTGTTTAAAAACAATACAAATGACATCTAAAAATGAAAATGACAAAAACGCAACTAAATTACTAAAACGTTATTATGTATTATTAAAGTGACAACAGAAAATATACAAATAAAGTCTAATTCAAAATATTTACATATTGCGCCGATGCTAATGCTCTGTATGTGCACTATATTCATAGAACTGTAAAATATATCAACGATACTGAAGTAACATCGGGACGCAGGATAACCATATACATTTATTATAATTTAAAACAATATGACATTTTTGGAAGGAAAAAAATATTTCTGAGTGAATTGCATTCTAATAAATTACTAATACAGTTCCTGTGTTAAAATATTTGTAAAGATATATGAGGGTGTGGCTTGAATATATAGAGCACAGCAGAAATGAGCCGTTTGATGATGCATGAACCTGTCTTGTGGATTCGATCATCACTCACCATGGATTTTATTTTGCTCTTTTATGCAGCTGTTGAACTCGTGCTATGCAAAATCACAATGCCAAGGTAGGACTTTCTTCTCACAAATCAATTTTACAACGCCTCCGCTTTCCCATGATTCTTTCATTCCTCCAGTCCATCACGGCTGTGAATTATTGCTCCTCCTCCACACCTTCACAGACTACTGATCAGGCAGACGCGGGCCGAGGGAGTCCTTCCTCTTGGGTTCTCTGTTTATTTTGCCTGTCAGGAAGCTTGCAATCATCTGGAGATGTCGATGCGTGTACATACTTTAAACAACTGTGTAAAAACTTGATTGAATACTGATTTTGTTTGCTTCTTGTAGCACACAGGTGAAACTTTTCTCCTCAGTTACTCACTGCCATGTCATTCCTAACCCATTTGACTTTCTTTCTTCGGTGAGAATTATTTAACAGTGTTCACTCGGTTCTGTCAAACTCTGAATAATGGCAAAATAATCTACAATATTTCTCGATTTGGGATTCACTGAAGAAAGTCCCGAAGGTTTGGTACAACAGGCAGCCCCTGCAGTAATTTCCAGAATTACTTTTTATTAATAGGACGTGACATTTACCATATTATGTGTGACAACAAATATACAATAGTTACATATGGAAAACAAATAGCAGAAAGCTTTTATTTGTGACTTATCAAATTTTGACTCAACTTTTAAACAATACTTTTTTGTTTAAAATAAGAACAAATAAGCAAATTAATTACAAACAACAGGGCAAAGATACAAATGAAATAGAGTTTTTAAAAGGTAGGTTTAGTATTCAGGTATAAAACACTACAGAAATGGAATAATCAAATGTAAAATAAAACACAGTATAGATGCTTTTTCTGCCAATTAATAAAAATAAAGTTAATTTTTAATTTCACAATTCTGACAGTTTTTCTTGGAGTTCTGAGAATTGCGAGATGCAAAAAAATGTGACGTAAGATCGAAAAATTATATATATATAAATTCATAATTTAGACTTTCAATTCTGAGTTTGCATTATATAAAAAAAATACAGGTTATTAGTGTTTTATCTCGTAATTCTGACTTTTCTTCTCAGAATTGTGAGTTTAGAGCTCTCATTTCCGTTTTTTATTTTTGTATTACCTATTTTTTTTATTATTGGCAGAAATGGGCTTCCACAACACTGCACAGTTTAAACTGCATAAATGATATATACTGAGCTACTAAAGTTGCTCAGTCAGGAGCAGTGGGTGATTTTCTCTTTTTGTTGTGTGCTGTCTCTTTAAGACCTAACTCACAGTCAGATCTAATACACTGATAAACATCTGATTTTCTAACAGTGACCAGTTCCCAAGATGGTGATATTTTGACATGCATGTCTTTTTAATTGAGAATGTTGATAACTAAGTTGCACTGCACTTTTCAGCTTAAATGGCAAATTATGCTGGATTGCAAAAAAAATTAAATAAAAATTCCATATGAAAGCCTACGACCGAGTTTTAGTGCCACGTTAAAAAGAAAAAAATCTAAGATTATGAGAATAAAGTCGAAATGTTTAGAGAATAAAGTCGAAATGTTTAGAGAATAAAGTCGAAATGTTTAGAGAATAAAGTCGAAATGTTTCGAGAATAAAGTCGAAATTTTTCGAGAATAAAGTCGAAATGTTTCGAGAATAAAGTCGAAATGTTTCGAGAATAAAGTCCAAATGTTTCGAGAATAAAGTCCAAATGTTTCGAGAATAAAGTCCAAATGATTCGAGAATAAAGTCCAAATGATTCGAGAATAAAGTCCAAATGTTTCGAGAATAAAGTCCAAATGATTCGAGAATAAAGTCCAAATGATTCGAGAATAAAGTCCAAATGATTCGAGAATAAAGTCCAAATGATTCGAGAATAAAGTCCAAATGATTCGAGAATAAAGTCCAAATGATTCGAGAATAAAGTCCAAATGATTCGAGAATAAAGTCCAAATGATTTGAGAATAAAGTCCAAATGATTCGAGAATAAAGTCCAAATGTTTCGAGAATAAAGTCCAAATGTTTCGAGAATAAAGTCCAAATGTTTCGAGAATAAAGTTCAAATGATTCGAGAATAAATTTCAAATGATTCGAGAATAAAGTCCAAATGTTTCGAGAATAAAGTCCAAATGTTTCGAAAGTCCAAATGATTCGAGAATAAAGTCCAAATGTTTTGAGAATAAAGTCCAAATGATTCGAGAATAAAGTCCAAATGTTTCGAGAATAAAGTCCAAATGATTCGAGAATAAAGTCCAAATGATTCGAGAATAAAGTCCAAATGATTCGAGAATAAAGTCCAAATGATTCGAGAATAAAGTCCAAATGATTCGAGAATAAAGTCCAAATGATTCGAGAATAAAGTTCAAATGATACGAGAATAATTTCAAATGATTTGAGAATAAAGTCCAATTGTTTCGAGAATAAATTTCAAATGATTCGAGAATAAAGTCCAAATGTTTCGAGAATAAAGTCCAAATGATTCGAGAATAAAGTCCAAATGATTCGAGAATAAAGTCCAAATGTTTCGAGAATAAAGTCCAAATGATTCGAGAATAAAGTCCAAATGATTCGAGAATAAAGTCCAAATGATTCGAGAATAAAGTCCAAATGATTCGAGAATAAAGTCCAAATGTTTCGAGAATAAAGTCCAAATGATTCGAGAATAAAGTCCAAATGTTTCGAGAATAAAGTCCAAATGATTCGAGAATAAAGTCCAAATGTTTCGAGAATAAAGTCCAAATGATTCGAGAATAAAGTCCAAATGATTCGAGAATAAAGTCCAAATGATTCGAGAATAAAGTCCAAATGATTCGAGAATAAAGTCCAAATGATTCGAGAATAAAGTCCAAATGTTTCGAGAATAAAGTCCAAATGTTTCGAGAATAAAGTCCAAATGTTTCGAGAATAAAGTCCAAATGTTTCGAGAATAAAGTCCAAATGATTCGAGAATAAAGTCCAAATGTTTCGAGAATAAAGTCCAAATGTTTCGAGAATAAAGTCCAAATGTTTCGAGAATAAAGTCCAAATGTATTTTGACTTTATTCTCGTAATCTTAGATATTTTTTTTTAACGAGGCACTAAAACGCCGTCGTAGAAGCCTGTTTCTACCATGTAATTAAAAAAAATAATAAAATGTGACTTATTTTACAAATGTAAAACATTTTCAAATATGTGAGATATAAATTCAGAATTCTGACTTTCTCAGTTTTTTTTTCTCAGAATTACGAGTCTATAAACTTACAATTTCTCAGAATTGTGAAGAAAAAAGTCTGAATTATGAGATATAAACTCAGTATTGTAAGATAAAAAGTTGCAACTTGTTTTTTTTTATCCTGTGGCATAAACAAGCTTCAACAATCACTTAGAGTAATAACGAGAAACTGCAGGGACTGCACAAGAGTGTAAATGATGACAGAAACAGTCAACTTTGCAATATGTTTCACATCTGAGCTTATGGCAAATGTTCACAACTCAAGACTGACGTTGTGAATCTTAACAGTTTTTGTCCGCTGGAGGATTGTTTCACTTGCTGTTGATTTAAATGCAGCGCATAAATTAGCTGATTTTGCAGCCACTTCATCTGCTACAATCAGCAGAGAAAAGCTGAACGTCACATCACATTACCACTGACTACATCACACAGAGCAGCGGCTAAAACACACACCTGACTGTGAGCCCTCCCTGCAAGAAAGTTAGTTCTCATGTTGAGATGTGATTCAATAAATCCAGGGCTTTTGATAACGCAGCTCTCTGGATAGCATTACCTCTGGAGGCCGGTGATGTGATTCTGTGCTAACGTGCTTCACTGTCATTACAGGCCAGAGAGACTCCGAGCATGAAGACCGAACCGAGCGCTGAGCGATCGAACCCACGGCTCGCTGCAGTCAGAACACACTAATACTCTGGATGTGCACTATATACATACAACCTGCTTGCTATTTATTTCTGTGTTATGAATATTGAAAGTTTTATCAATATCGTATACAAGCGCACAGATATTTTATGATTTGCCAGCAAAGAGAGAAACTGATTCTTATTTTACAAGCTCAGCTACTTTTAAATTAAAATGAACTATTTCATGTTTTTAAAACATGTATCTGATCTTATTGTGAATTATTCATCAGTACATATGATATAAAGAATAAATGATTGTCTTTTTAAAAATATAACAGCTGCCGTTGTAAACCAATAATTGCTATTCTGGTGTGAAACACCATCTTTTAACGATCTAATCTTTTTTTGTTGATGTTGTATATTTGCTTTAATATGGAAATATATTTTGTCAAATGGATTGTAAATGTCATTTTATGTTAGCTTTGAATATAGCAGTAAAATATAAACCACACAATCTAAATGATGTATGAGAGTCTTTTGAAACAACACTGTTTTAATACTGACGTTTTATAAAGAAGATCAAGATGAAAAGCATGTAAATGTGTTGAAATGATATAAAATCCATTTTAGTAGTCATAGTGTTATTTTGTTTTCATCCAAGTGTTCTTTCTTCCTCCGTTCAGAGCATACACATTATGGAAATGCTTGTGATGTTTCTTATTTTTAAATAGCTTTGGATGAAATCCATCTGCTCAATGACTGGATGTAAATGAAAGGACTGTTCAGGGTTCATTACAGATGAAGCAGAGACACGCTGCTGATGACCACAGAAACAAAAACCACCGCTTCACTTCAGAAAGACAAACAAGGCTAGTGCACAGTATTATCACACGTCTTCTTTTAAAGGAATAGTTCACTTAGAATAAAATATGCTGAAAATGTGCTCCACTTCAGGTCATCCGAGATGTTAACTGGTGGACTGGATTACTTGTGGATTATTGTGATGTTTTTATCAGACTCTTATTCTGACGGCACCCATTCACTGCAGAGGATCCATTGCTGAGCAAGTGATGCAGTGCTACATTTCTCCAAATCTGACGAAGACACAAGCTTGAGGGTGAGCACATCTTCAGCTAATTTTCATTTTGGTGACCTATTTATTTTTTGTGTGTGTTTTATCATATTGCAGTGTCTTTCCTCATATTCTCCAGTCTATTTTTGTAAGTGCATTACTGCAAACATTTGGTTTATTTCTCAGACCGAGAGATATCTGTGGGAATCATGTCAGAGATGCTGTTCATATAATATTCAACCCAGAACATTATGCTTTAATTTTATTGTGCAAACAGTTTCTTGACTCATTTTCACACAAACGGATTTGATTCAAAATCACAAGCTGTTGGTAATTATGAACCTGAATTGGATTACAGACAGCATTGCAGGAAATGAACAGTCATGATCATCGCTGACACGGAGCGATGCGTTTCATTATCAACTGCTCTGACTTCAACAATGACCATCTAATCATGATCGGGACTATTGCTTCTTTAAAAGCGTCTGATTGCGGGCGGTTTCATCATTCACCCGGGTTCAAACGTCTGCCGACCTCTTCACATAAAACACACTGAGCCAAATGATCGGAATGAAACAATGAAACGTCTCTCCACAAAGATCACACTTGAGCTGTGATGAACAGAGTTTCTTCAATCTGACGCTCAAACCCGGCCAACAAAAACATTTTATAACAACGTTTTGCTAATGTTGACATTAAGTTGTTTAAAATATCCAGTTTTAAAAAAAAATCGTTGGTTATGTGAACATTCCATCACTGCGCAAACATTATGAGAATGATATTTTTAAATGTACTCTGAACATTCTAAAACAAATATTAGCTGAACATCCAACTTGAAACGTTTCTGAAACCATTCCATGAACAATGTACAAGTAATGTTTTTGTGGTAGTGTTTTGAGAACATTATGATCATTCTAAACGAACGTTCTATTAATATTACTGGAACGTTTGTTCATAACTTTGCCAGAACGTTCTGAGAACATTCTCTGTTAGCTGGGAAGAGATCGATCTTCTGAATAACATGCATGTACCCAGATAACAAGAAAATAAGTTCTGAAAACTCTGTGCAAACATTCATTTGAAATGTTTATATAACATTAATATGTCTTATTGTTATTAGAACGCTGTTTAAAGTGCATTGTTCTTCTAATCTTATATTTATTCACACTATAGCATTCTCTGAATGTGTGTTTGTAACAGTCTAAACATTTAAAAAGCACAGTTTTCCTGCCGTTATTAGAACTTTAATTATTACAATAATGTTAGGACTATATTCTATTTAACTCAAAAATAACCTTATGTGAGTATTTATTCGTAATATCCTAAAAACATTAAACGGAGCAGTTGTATTATCATTATTAGAATGTTATTTAAAGTTTACAATAACATTATAAAAACATTCAGCAAATATTAATAACATTATAAGGATGTTCTGAAAATGTTGTCTAAGCACATTTTGTCTTTCATTAAGTAAAAATAATACTTTAAGGACGTTCCATAAACTTTGTGTTCACAACATTTTATGATAACATTATGAAAAAATGAAAGATATTAATAACACCATAAGTATGTTCTGAGAAAGTTGGTCTAAGAACATTTCATCTTTCATCAAGTACAAATAATACTTTAAGGATGTTCCATAAACTTTGTTTTCACAACAATTTATGATAACATTATGAAAAAATGAAAGATATTAATAACACCATAAGGATATTCTGAGAAAGTTATATGTAATTAGAACATTCATCAAGTAGTGTTTTGTTCTAAGAGTAACATACTGTAACTTGTATAAAATGTTAGTGAAAGCTGTGGGAATGTTCTCCGGTATCTGGATGAAGTGACCATGCAACGTTTTGTTTTGCTCTAATTTTCCATATAGATGCTCAAGATTTTTTCACACTCAGTCTCAATTAGTGCTGGTTGTTTTTGGACGCCATATTTTCTGCTTGAGCAGTCAACAGTGTAATATACACTTACTGGCTCATGTTGTGTGAATTAGTCGTACAATCACTGAAGCAGATTACGAGTTAATTGAGTGAAAATGCAATGAGTGTTTATGATACCTCAGTGTTTGAAACAGCTGCTTTTATGATTTAAATGCATGTTTTTCCCTCTCACTGAAATGAGCATGAACACACGCGGCTGAAGGAATTACAGCTGTACTGTGCTGGAAGCAATATTCCTGGTTATTTACAGAATAATGTCAATGTAAAACCATGAATCCAACTTTCATGCTTACTGTGTGTTATCGAGTCAAGTCATGCTTTATAATAATAAGCATGAGCATATTACACCGATTTAGTTCTCTCTCAAATGGTTGCCAGTTCGTTTCCGAATAGAATACAAACTTTTAGTGTTTGTTTTTAAATCCTTAAATGGCTTAGCTCCAACATATCTTGATGCCCTAGTAAAACGCCATACTTCTGCTAGATCCTTGAGATCTTCTGATCAGCAACTTTTAACAATTCCCAGAGCTAGATTAAAACTTAAGGGTGATCGCGCTTTCTCAGTTGCTGCCCCGAAACTGTGGAATTTGTTACCTGTGAGTATTAGATCAGCTCAGACTATCTCTAGTTTTAAATTATTGTTAAAAACGTATTTATTAACTCAGGCCTTTAATCTCTCTCAGTGCTGAGTTTTATGTTCTTTGTGTCTTTTTGTTTGTGTGGTGCTATGTCTTTGTCTTTGTATATTTATGAAAATGTTTTTTGTTTGTTGTTTTTATTTTGTGGCTTTTGGGTTTTCTATTTTTGTACAGCACTTTGGGCAACAATGGTTGTATTATTTTGTGCTATAGAAATAAATGAGAAAATGAGAAATGCTTTATTATCATTCTGCTACATGTGTGGACATATATTCAATTCAAGTTTATTTGTCTAGTGCATTTCATGATACAAGTCATTGCAAAGCAGCTTTACAGAAAATGTTACGTTTCTACATTATATTAATGAGTAGGTTATTAGTGGTGACTATGCCAGAAATGTACAGTAAAATCATGCAGTTAGTTCCCTATCAGTCAGTCACGTTCGACGTAACGTCAGAGTGACTGACTAATGTGATCTCGCCGGAGAGCCCAATCACCTTCGAGTGTTAACAAAACAAGCCAATGACAGTTGGCGTGCGTGTTTCGCCACGCGCACTCCGCCCCGCGGTGCGGGTATAAAAGGAGAGCGCGTGCAAACGCACATCAGCTTTTCGCTTCGGAGCCGAGCCTTGCAAATCTCTGAGTGTCTGCAAAGCAAGACTACAGCGTTGGTGTTACGGCGCGTCAGCGGAGGTTGCTGTCCAGTGCTGGATTCGCGAGAAGCAGCGATCACGTTGCTACCTCCCCTCGGCGCTTCAGCGCTGCTGAAAGAGAGTTTTTCAACTAAAAGAGCAAATCTAAAAGAGCTCCACGAGCGACGGGCGTCTTTTTAAAGATGGCTTCCCGCTCGTGCGTTTCTGGATGTGGTTGGTTCCTGACTTCATCTGATGGTCACGATCGCTGCCACTCGTGCTTGGGCTTTAGGCACGCTGAGGCAGCGCTCGTGGATGAGTCATGTTCTCTCTGTGGGAACATGACCATAGCGATGTTGCGCTCCAGATACCTCCTCGCTAGACGTGGGGGTATCCCCCTTGCTCTGCCCCGTTCTAGTTCCTCCGGACGGAGGACTACTTCGGCTCAGGGCCAGGGTGATTTGAGGATCACAGTGAGAGCTTCCCTGTCGAGTGCGTCTCCGCGGGCCTCTCACTCCTCGAGCACATCGCACCGTCTGGGGTTCCCGGATGAGTATGCGGGGTCCTCGGACAGGGCGGGGCCCAGCATCTCATTCGGTGCCCCAGCAGATGACAGGCTTTCGATCACTGCATCGGGGGATGAGCTAGGTTCTGGAGAGGACGATTCGGCTGCGCTGCCTCCGTCAGGAAGAGTAGCGTTGCCCGAGTCAGATCCAGAACTGACCGCTATGCTTTCCCGGGCCGCTGAGAGCATCGGGCTGCACTATAGGCGTCCGCCTTCTCCCGAGCGCTCGAGGCTGGATGATTGGTTTCTGAGGGCGCAGGCCGAACGTTGGCAACCGCCCCCGGTTCCGTTCTTCCCGGAAGTGCATGAGGAGGTGACTAGGTCTTGGAAGGCACCTTTTTCTGCCCGAAGCAGGCCTAGTGCCTCCTCCGTCCTCACCACCCTCGACGGCGGAGCGACCGCCAAGCTGCACGCCATGGCCCTCCTGCAGGTCCACCAGGCCAAGGCGTTGAAACAGCTGCACGAGGGTGATGCTGACCCAGGTGTGTTGCAGGAACTGCGCACAGCGACGGACCTCGCGCTAAGGGCGACGAAAGTCACGGCGCGGGCCCTGGGTCAGACGATGTCCACATTAATGGTCCAGGAGCGCCACCTGTGGCTGACCTTGGCGGATATGAGGGAGTCCGACAAGCACCGCTTCCTGGACTCCCCGATCTCCCAGGCCGGCCTATTCGGCGAAGCGGTGGAGGACTTTGCCCAACAGTTCTCCGCCGCACAGAAGCAGACGGAGGTGTTTCGTCACATCCTGCCCCGGCGGTCCGCTGCTGTCTCCAGCCCCACCGCCGGCTGCAGCCCCTCCGCCTGCTCGTCGCCGAAGGCGCCCTCCTGCGGCCTCCACCTCCGCTCCAGCTCGGCCACAACAGCAGCCTTCGCAATGGCCGCAGCATGGAGCTGGCCACAGGAAAGCGGCGCGGCCCGCCTCCGCCCCTGCCAAGCCTGTGAAGTGCCAGGGTAGGCGGCGTCCCTGGGACGGGCGACCCGGAGCCTCGGGATCCTGCTCTTCAGGAGATGGCGATAGCACCACTCCTTCCCCCGGAGGAGGGCCGGGTGGAGAATTTTTGTTCTGTTCCGCCACTGGCCCCCGGGCCAGTGGTACCCAAAACTTCATAAGAGCAGTTTCCTTTTTCTCCGGGTCCCAAGAGGGCGAGGATGGCAGTGCGCGAGACCCCGTCTCCACATTCCCATCCCCCTCTCTCTTCGCCAGTGGGCAGCAGGGTCCGGTCCGAGGACGCGATGCCTTCTCCCGCGCCCCCTGCCCAGCCGTGGAGCCAGGTGAGTGTTGCACCACACACTCAGACCCCACTTCGAGACGCTCTGCCTTTCGAGTCGGGCCCCTGGGCTCCACTGCGCTGCCCCACCGCGGGTACGTCTATGTCTCCCCTGGTCCCGCTTGTACGGCCCCTGGGGGCCTGGCTAGAGCTCCCCAGGCCGTCTCGCTGGCTCCTGAGGACCATCAGACTCGGCTACGCGATTCAGTTCGCCCGGCGTCCTCCCAAGTTCAGGGGCAATCGGTTCACCTCAGTGTTGAGCCAGGATGCCCCTGTCTTGCGTGCAGAAGTCGCGGTCCTACTGGCGAAGGACGCGATACAGCCGGCCCCTCCAGCCGAGATGGAGTCAGGGCTCTACAAAGGCCCCTACTTCATCGTTCCCAAGAAACACGGTGGGTTACATCCAATCTGGGACCTGCGTGTTCTGAACCGGGCCCTTGTCAAAGCTCCCGTTCAAGATGTTGACGCAGAGACGCCTCTTTCAATGCGTCCGTCCCTTCGATTGGGTTGCAGCGATCGACCTGAAAGACGCCTACTTCCATGTCTCGATCCTCCCTCGATTCCGCTTTGCGTACAAAGGGGCGAGCATACCAGTAGGCCCTCCCCTTCGGGCACCTCAGCCGGTTGGGGCTTCAGGTCAACCGGGAAAAGAGCAAACTCTCCCCTATGCAGAGGATCTCTTTTCTCGGCAAGGAGTTGGACTCGGTCAACCTCACAGCACGTCTCTCGGAGGAGCGTGCTCAGTCAATGCTGAGATGCCTGGAGTCTCTCCAGCACAAGAGGGCGGTTCCACTGAAACATTTTCAGAGGCTCCTGGGGCATATGGCATCCTCAGCCGCTATCACGCCGCTCGGATTGCTTCATATGAGACCGCTTCAGCGTTGGCTTCACGACCGAGTCCCGAGATGGGCATGGCGCCACGGCACGTACCGGGTCTCACTCACCCCGTCCTGCCGTCGCACCTTCAGCCCATGGTCGGATCTTGCCTTCTTCGGGCAGAAGTTCCCCTAGAGCAAGTATCCAGGCACGTTGTTGTTTCAACAGACGCCTCTGCCACGGGCTGGGGGGCCATGTGCAACGGGCACGCAGCCGCGGGGCTCTGGACAGGGCCCCAGCTGCAGTGGCATATCAATTGCCTCGAGTTGCTGGCAGTATGGCTTGCTCTGCGCCGCTTCAGAACGCTGCTACACGAGAAGCATATACTGGTCCGCTCGGACAACACTGCGACCGTTGCGTACATCAACCACCAAGGCGGTCTACGCTCCCGTCGCATGTCGCAACTCGCCCGCCATCTCCTCCTTTGGAGTCAGAAGCATCTGAGGTCGCTTCGCGCCATTCATGTCCCAGGCGAGCTCAATCGTGCAGCCGACGAGCTCTCACGTCAGCACGCCCTTCCGGGAGAATGGCGACTCCACCCCGAGGTACTCCAGCTGATTTGGAGACGCTTCGGGGACGCTCAGGTAGACCTGTTTGCCTCCCCGGACACGTCTCACTGCCAGTTGTTTTTCTCCCTGTCCGAGGGGACCCTCGGTACAGATGCACTGGCATGCAGCTGGCCTCGGGGCTTACGCAAATATGCGTTTCCCCCAGTGAGCCTTCTCGCACAGACCCTGTGCAAGGTCAGGGAGGACGAGGAGCAAGTCCTCTTGGTTGCGCCTTACTGGCCCAATCGGACGTGGTTCCCAGAACTGATGCTCCTCGCGACAGCCCCTCCTTGGCAAATTCCTCTGAGGAGGGATCTACTTTCTCAGAGAGGGGGCACCCTCTGGCACCCGCGCCCAGACTTGTGGAATCTCCACGTATGGTCCTTGGACGGGACGCGGAGGTTCTAAGTGGGCTACCTCCAGCGGTAGTAAACACTATCACTTCTGCCAGGGCCCTGTCTACGAGACAGGCCTACAGGCTGAAGTGGAACCTGTTCGTCGATTGGTGTTCTCCCCGCCAGGAGGACCCCCGTAGATGCCCGATCGCAGTCGTGCTTTCTTTCCTGCAGGATGGGTTGGAGCGAAGGCTGTCTCCCTCCACCCTCAAAGTGTATGTTGCCGCTATTGCCGCACATCACGATGCAGTAGACGGTAAGTCTCTGGGGAAACACGACCTGGTCATCAGGTTCCTCAGAGGGGCAAGGAGGCTAAATCCTCCGCGCCCTCACCTGGTACCCTCTTGGGATCTCCCCTCGGTCCTGTCGGCCTTGAGGGGGGGCCCCCTTTGAGCCTCTGCAGTCAGTAGAGCTTGAGTTTCTGTCTTTGAAGACAGTGCTCCTCTCGGCATTGGCCACAGTCAAGAGGGTAGGGGACCTGCAAGCATTTTCGGTCGACGATTCGTGCCTAGAATTCGGGCCGGCTGACTCTCACGTTGTCCTGAGACCCCGGCCTGGATATGTGCCCAAAGTTCCCACCATGCCCTTCAGGGACCAGGTGGTGAACTTGCAAGCGCTGCCCCAGGAGGAGGCAGACCCAGCCATTGCTCTGCTCTGTCCCGTTCGTGCCTTGCGCATCTATGTGGACCGCACGCAGAGCTTCAGGACCTCAGACCAGCTCTTTGTCTGCTTCGGAGGACAGCAGAAGGGAAGAGCTGTCTCCAAACAAAGACTCGCCCACTGGATAGTGGAGGCTATAGTCTTGGCCTATCAGGCCCGGCGCTTACCGTGCCCCCTTGGTGTGAGAGCACACTCTACGAGAGGCGTTGCTTCCTCTTGGGCTCTGGCACGAGGCGCCTCAATAGCAGACATTTGTAAAGCTGCCGGCTGGGCGACACCTAATACGTTTGCGAGGTTTTACAATCTCCGTATAGAGCCAGTGTCCTCCCGTGTACTTGTGTCGGATGGCCAGTAACACTGGGAACCCGCTCGGTGTCAA
The DNA here is from genome assembly GCA_027422435.1 of Schizopygopsis pylzovi. NCBI lineage: Eukaryota > Metazoa > Chordata > Actinopteri > Cypriniformes > Cyprinidae > Schizopygopsis > Schizopygopsis pylzovi. The sequence continues at coordinate 2,785,828 of CM049829.1, read as the reverse complement.
TCACGCTTGCTGCGCCATTCCCCTCTACGGACCGGATACGTGCGCTTTGTTGCTTCTCAGTTCAGTTCCCCACGGCGAACCCTGTTGAAGTTCCTCCCGCACCCTCGGCAGTCAGGTGTGGCGGAGCACCAGACGCCAGGTCCAGTACTCGTACGTTGCCCAAGGTCAACCCCTGTGCTGGGCTAGGTGCCCATGTGTAGTGATTCCCCTTTGGTGATCCCACATGTGTATTCTTCCACGGTATGGCTCCCCCCCTTGGTGAGCCCGTGTCTTCCCTGGCAGAAACCTTCTGCCCACTCTGCTGTGTAGCTACCTCACCCCAGGCGGGCTGAGTCTACCTCAGAGACTCCCGTATGTAGTACTGCCCTCGGCCAGTCCATATGTGTAATCTCCACATGATACCTCCTTATGCGGGATGTGGCTCCGTAGCGTTTCCCCCTACTTGGGGTACGCTTTCCCAGTGTTATTCTACCCACTGAGCGGAACAGCAGTGGCGGTTATCTCTGCCTAAACCCTGTCCTATCTTCCATCCCAGCTGGTGTGGGGGGACTTGCCGGCTTCTGCAGAGCACTGGAGGGGGTCAGCAATAGTGGCGTTTTCCAAGGGATCCCATTAGTCAGTCACTCTGACGTTACGTCGAACGTGACTGACTGATAGGGAACGTCTAGGTTACTTGCGTAACCCCCGTTCCCTGAAGGAGGGAACGGAGACGTAACGTCCCGTCGCCATAGTTGCTGTACCACCGCTGTACGGCCGGGGCACACAGTCTCGGCTCCTCAGCGAAAAACTGATGTGCGTTTGCACGCGCTCTCCTTTTATACCCGCACCGCGGGGCGGAGTGCGCGTGGCGAAACACGCACGCCAACTGTCATTGGCTTGTTTTGTTAACACTCGAAGGTGATTGGGCTCTCCGGCGAGATCCCATTAGTCAGTCACTCTGACGTTACGTCTCCGTTCCCTCCTTCAGGGAACGGGGGTTACGCAAGTAACCTAGACGTTACAAATTGCATGTAATCGAACAGACGTTTGATATAGTGGAACGAAATGTCACGTCTCGCCGGACCACATGCTACTAACTGAATATAAATATAAACATACAACAATAGAAGTATAAGAAAAACACTAATAAACCTACAGTTAACCATCTGACTACATATACTATAAACAGTTGACTCTTCATACACATAAATACTGTACATGAGATTGTGCAAAAGAGATGTTTTAGGAGAAACAGCACAGAGTGCAAGATGATGTGCAGTGCACAAGTAAACACGTATGATCTTGAGTGACATTAATTGCATAAACATATCCACCTGGACATGTTAATGTTCTTAGAATACGAAAAAAATAATTGTTTAAAGAATTTAAAAGTTCTTTTGACAGTAAAGTTGTCTAATCATGCTAGAAAGAAGTGACATTTTAACATTCATAGAATATGTGGGAAGTCGTGGCCTAATGGTAGAGAGTCGGACTCGTAATCCAAAGGTTGCCGTTATAACCAAGAGATATATTCATTTTATAAGAGTTTATATTAATATTTATTAATCCACAGTATACTGTATTGCACATTTTATTTCATTGCACATCTTACTCCTTATTTTATTGTATTATTTGTTCCTATTTTCATTCTCACCTATATTTATATATATATTCTCTTGTGTTATGTTTCATTGTTTTATTGCTTTTTTTTTTAACTTTCCATTGAGCGGACCTGTCCTGACTTACATTTCACTACTGATTATACCCTGTATGATTGTGTATGTGACAAATAATAAAGAACCTTGAACCTTGAGATGCATTATAGGATCAATCATTGGCTGCAGCTGCCATTTCAAATTAGTTTTTCACGTCTTCTGATTTATTATAACATAAATATTATAACAAATGTAGTACTTTGTCGCACTGAAGTATAAAGTATAGCAAGCGGGAAGTCACAAAGTCACAGCCTATAATGCTGAATTATTTAAATACCTATGTAGTCAAATACAAATTAAATAATTTGGTGTAATAAATAAATAATGCGTTCAATATTTTGAAATGTTTAGATTTAATTGAATAACTAGGCTACATCGTTTAAGTTTGATCCAACACAGACCTGTAGTTTTGTTAGTCTGAATTGAGTCTGAATCACTTAATGCACAGCTCTATTTTGACATAAACTCAGATGAATTAATTCTGTTGTCTCTGTCAATCATAACAATGACTCGCCGCATAATTTAACGGATTCACTCGTGTAAATGTAACATTCGCGTGTGTCATTCCTGAAACAGTATATGTGGACGTTTGGTCATCTTAGACAAACAAAACTTCTCCTGATTGTGAATGGATTATAGTGGATTATATAATGGAGAAACCGAGCACAGGACGCTCCTCTTACAGCACAGTACAGTTGACCGGAAATGACTGAGCCGGGTTATCTACCAGGAAGTAACCGTGCATACGGTCAATCCTACCGTGTAATAAATGATAGAGGAGACGAGGATTGTTTGGCAGCCTGACCCCTCGCGCTGATGAAACGCTGGTTATTTTCAGAGGAAATCTGGCTGAGGTCTCCAGACGTTTCTCTTCAGAATATTCAACAATTTGGGTTAAATGTGGAGAATTAAGTGCGCCTGTCGAGATTAAACATCCCTCCGACTGCGGGGAATATTTCATAAGTCTGAAACATAATCACAGGCTGTAATAAAGAGATGACGAGAGACTGTGTGACCCCGTCATGTTCAGGCGCTCGGCGTTTAAAACGTTTTAAAGCACTTCCGAACGGTAAAAAGCACAATTATCCTGCCTTTAATAAGACGCCTTCATCTGGCCACATCGCTGTTATTTTAGTGTCATCGAGATACTGTTACAGTTTTGTTATGGAAGAAGCTGGTAAAAATATCATTATATAATGGCTATTTATACGTATTTATCTTTAAAAATTCCTTTTTAACGACCATTATATCATATTTTTCAACATCTTCCATATTGTATTAATTTATTTGATTATTTTTAACATCTACTATATTATACTATTTTCTCAAGTTCTTCTATTTTGAAAGTATTTTTTATTGTTTTTTTAAAAAATTTAATAGACATTAAATCTTAATATTTCCTCAATTTTTTTCATACTAAATTAATTTGTTTTTTATTTATTTTTAACATTTTAGATAACATTTTCTCAATCTTTTTTAAATTATGTATTATTTACTTGTTTTTGAACAGCCATTGTCATCATATTTTCTAAACATTAATTTTTTATTGTTATTATAATTAACAGCTATTATTTCATAATATTTTTCTCAACTTCCATTTTGGATTTTTTTCCTGCATTTCTTCTCCACAGTTCTATACATGCTGGCCAGTGTTAATATAGATTTTAAAAAAACATTAAAATATTATAGATAATAAAAAAAAAACAAAAAAAAAACATTGTACTAATATATGCATGTTTCATTCAATACTAAAATATTTATACAAATTTAGTCAAATACATTTCAAATATTTGTCATTATTTATTTTATGGCATTGTAATATTTCATCATTACTTTAGCAATCTTTTGTCAAACTCTTGGGATTTTGTTTCTTTGTTCTTCTGCAGAGTTGCTGCTAATGTAGAGCATCTCATAATGTTTAATAAAGCACATGTGAAATATTGTATCCCACAATGCAATTTGATTGACTTGACCTTTCTATTGCAGGATCATGAATTACTGGGAAGTAATATCAACCTTTTTTAACACATTTAATTGATAGCCTCAAAATGTGAAGTAGTTTAACGTTTGACATTTTAAATAGATGAAGTTTGAAGGTTTTAAGTTTCTCAGACAGATAGATGCAACTGGGTTCTGAATGCTTGCTATGGTGTTGCTATGCGGTTGCTAGGGTAAAAATTATTTTTGGAACATTTGTTCATTTGCAACATTGTAAGCAGCAGGTCAAGTCGAGTGCATTGCATTGCATTTTGGGATCCAGTATTTCATGCTATGAGCACATTTAGCAAATGCAGTAAAAGTGCTAGTATTTGATGCATGCCTACTAAACACAGTATTCATGCTGCTGAAGCAGTAGCTCTTCTCTCTCTCTCTCTCGTTCTCTAGGGATGGATTTGGAGAAAAGCAGCCAGGGCAGTGAGGGGGCCGACGCGTGCCTAAAAATACAGCCGCACGCCACTCACGAGGTGAAACTTTAATTAAGACACGAGCACTTCATCATTATTCCACTCGACTGATGATTACCATCTGACATTTTAACACACGCAAACACGCTGATATATATTCTGCCACTTTCTCCGCGAGAGGAAGAAGGCAATCGTGCAATTATCACTTCAAGCCGTCGATCATTGAACCTTTTCTTTGATAGATTGGCACACTTTTGATGAGAGCGGGTCAGAAACGATACGCCCGCAAGCTAAACAACATCACCCGAGAGAGGAGGACCGTAAAACACAGAGAGGAGGACCAAAAAACACTTTTTAAGAGGATGAAAGGAGGTTCCCTCAAAGCTTGTTTTAGGGATAATTTTGCTGCTTCTTTAGGTTAGACTGGTTTTGAACGGCTCTGGATGTCCGTTCTCCTGATATCAGGAGTTTAATGTCCGACACACTGCTGGCCATGGAGGTGAACCGCCACTGATAAGACTCTGTGTGAGTGTGTGTGTGTGTGTGTGGTGTGTGTGTGTGTGTGTGTGTGTGTGAGCGGATGTGAGCGGATGTGTGTGTGTGAGCGCGCGTGTGTGTGTGTGTGTGTGTGTGTGTGTGGTGCGAGTGTGTGTGTGCGACTGTGCGTCCGTGTGTGCGTCCGTGTGTGTGTGTGTGTGCGCATGTGTGTGTGTGCGACTGTGCGTCCGTGTGTGCGTGTGTGTGTGTGTGTGTGTGTGTGTGTGTCGTGCGTGTGTGTGCGTGCGTGTGGTGCGTGCGTGTGTGTGCGTGTGTGTGTGTGAGTGTGCGTGCGTGTGTGAGCGTGCGTGTGTGAGCGTGTGTGTGTGCGTGTGTGTGCGCGTGTGTGTGCGCGTCTGTGTGTGCGTGTGTGTGTGCGTCTGTGTGTGTGTGTGTGTGTGTGTGTGTGTGTGTGTGTGTGTGTGTGCGTGTGTGAGTGCGCGTGTGTGTGTGCGTCTGTGTGTGCGTGCGTGTGTGCGTGCGTGTGTGTGTGTGTGGGTCTAGATGTCCGTTCTCCTGATATCAGGAGTTTAATGTCTGACAAACTGCTGGCCATGGATGTGAACCGCCGCTGATAAGACTGATGTGCGTGTGCGTGTGTGTGTGTGAGCGTGTGTGCGTGTGTGTGTGTGTGTGTGTGTGTGTGTGTGTGTGTGTGTGTGTGAGTGAGTGAGTGCGCGCGTGTGTGTGTGTGTGTACTGTACACTCTCTCTCTGAAGACGAGCTGAGTCAATCCCCTGTGCTGCAGCTGTAGTGGGTCAGATAGATGCTATAGGGAGCTTTGCTTTCTCATATAATGTTCAACATACATGATTTATTATCTGCAGTATGCTGATTATCACAGATGATCATGTTTCTCCGTCAGTTTGTAAAAACAAACCACACTTAAGATTAATGTGTTGGGTTAAAAAGCAGAAAAGCTCTTATTTGCACACTTTTTTATGACTAGTGCTATTTCTGTATAATATACTATTATAGTTTCTGTTAATATTTTGAATTAAAGTTTATTTTTAGTTTTTTTACTTAAATTGTAGTTAATTTTATAGTAATTTTGCTGTGTTTTGTCATTATAATATTATTATTATTTTAACATCAATGTAGTTTTGATACATTTGTATAAATTATTTTAGTATTTCAAATTAATCTAAACATAAAAAACTATTAGCTGTGGCAGGTTGCATAAACTGCTTAGACAGTCTTAAAAGTTAGTCATTTACTTTTTTTCCTGCAAGATTTGTCATAACTTGGCCACCACCTATCAGCCATTATATCATGATGTGTAGTTAACTAAAACTGAAAACAGTTACTAAATATATACTAGTGCTATATCAGTATCATTTATATACTTTTTGTGAATATTGTTTACAAATTTAGTTTTTTTTTATCATTTGTTTTCACTTCAAATTTATAGAGTAATTCTATAATGTATAATGCTTAGTGGAAAATCATGTTTATATGATTCACAATTGTACAATAGTTTTGCATATTAAACATTTATTTATTTTTATCATGCCTCCAATATAAGCGTATAGTGTAAATATTCCCCGTTTGTTCATTCAAGCTGAAGAATTAAACTCAATGGTTGTGCAGTAGTTATTATGCATGCTGCATTTTAAATTAATAATAACTGGGAATATTTATTTTATTCTTGTGTTTCTGCTGACTGCATTAGATGTGTTCAGAACATCGTCTGGTTCCTGAAATGGGATGGACGTATAACAGATATTTCTGTAACACAAAAAGGAGAAAATGTGCTTTTTGATATGAATAAGGAAGCATGAAAAGCAGCTTTATTGTAGCGGCTCATTACAGTCTCTTCGTTCACAATCACACAGAATATCAATGCACAGCATGATTAATAAATCAGCGCTGTAACATAACACCTTGTATATTGTGCTGGAGTCACTTTGAGCAGCATTGGATTTCAAACAGCTTGATTTCTTCTTTACATTTGGGGACTGTTTCTCATTTAGGGTTATAAATGTGCATGTTTCGACACGTAGATGTGTTTTGGAAAGTTTCAGTGCAATTCACCAAAAATCAACACTTTGAAAACCAGCAGAGTCCGGTAATAAACAGACATTAAAGTATGAAATACATGAGAACATAAGAGATTTAAGACTAAAGGTTTACTCAATATTCAAGAGCTGTCTTCTGAAACATCCAAGAATTCACACATATTTGAGTTTCACCATAAAAAATAATAAATAATAATAATATAAAAAAACAGTAGGACACTATTGGGACACTTTATTTTAATTCGTTTAATTTTTTTATATTTTGTTTTATTTTCATTTTAGTTGAATGTATTTTTTTCCTTTTTTTATTTTCATATTTTATTTGAGCTTTAGCTATTTTGGTACATCAAGTTAAACTAAATGAAAATTAAAAAATCTGTTTCTACAGCTACTTGAAATAAAATATTTTTTTGTTTTTCGTATTTTATATTTATATTATATTTTATTTAAAGTAGCAAAATAAACACGTGCTTCGGTTTCTATGCTTTAGTTTTAGTTAGATATAATAGTCTTGGTCAGAAATCTGTGAAATAATATTTTTGGTTGGATTTTGTCAATAGAGGTTTTCTGCTTACACGTCTTTATTTATTGGGACTATTTTTAATGCGCAGTCGATCGCTGGTAAACCGCATGGAATCAGTGTGACTCGGGTCGAGTAGCCAGATGTGTCTCAGTACAGAAGCTGCAGATGTGTTTGTGTTTCTGTACGGAAGACTGAACTTAACAAGCTCGAGCAGATCTGCAGCAATGAAGATTAATACAATATTTGCATTTCTCGCAGCGGTACACGAATGAATATCAGTAGCACTGGTGGAGAATGTTAAACAGCCTCAGACTCATCACACACGCGCACACACACACACACACACACACACACACACACACACACACACACACACACACACACACACAACACACACACACACACACACACACAACATACACACACACACACACACCACACAACAACACACAACATACACACACACACAACACACACACACACACACAAATACAAACACACACACACACACACACACACACACACACACACACACACACACACACACACACACACACAACAACACACACACACACACTCACACAACATACACACAACATACACACACACACACAACACACACACACACACACACACACACACACACACACACACACACACACACACACACAACATACACACACACACAACATACACACAACATACACACACACAACCAACATACACACAACATACACACACACACAACATACACACACACACAACAACATACACACACACACAACAACATACACACACACACACACACACACACACACACAACATACACACACACACACAAACACACACACACACACACACAACATACACACACACAACATACACACAACATACACACACACACACACACACACACATACACACAACATACACACACACACCTGTTTCTCTGTAACTAAATTATTTCTTTGCTGTCCACATTGAATGCCAAGACAAGTCCAAATTATGTAAAAATAAAAATAGACATACACATAAGTAAAAAATAATAAAACAGATATGTACAAAACAGATAAACACATAAATAAAAATAATAAAAGTCCAGCTATGTTGCAGGAGTAGAAATAGACTATGAATATAGAAATATAGATACAGATGTACATCTGTATGTGCGAGTGGCAATATTGATTTGTGCAAAACAACAATATAGTGACATGCAATATTAACATTAACGTGTCCACATGTGGCAGTAATATGTATATATCTGTATGTGAGTGTGCAATATTGACTTGTATGTACTAAACAGTAGAACAGTGGCCTGTAACAAATCGAGTATAACTACATAATAAAAGCAGCTTTAACATTAATAATGTGCACATCAAGATGACGTTACTTGATAAGAAATAGCAGCAGTAATAGTAACATTAACAAATGTGCGAAATTAAGCTGTAGCGGTTCAGTGCATATTCTATGAGATATGTGAGACTAGTCTGTGTCCACTGGCTACCCGTTTAAACGTCTAATGACTGAGGGGAAGAAGGAGTTCTTAATCTGGAAGTCCTGCATTGCACACTCCTGTACCTCCGTCCTGAGGGTAGGAGCGTGAACGGTCCATGCTGTGGGTGGGTGGGGTCCTTAAAGATGGAGGCAGCTCTCCTGTGAACTCTGGATGGTAAATGACCTGCAGAGGGGGCAGTGGAGTCCTGATGATCTTCTCGGCAGTCTTCACCACTCTCTGCAGACGCTTGCAGTCCCTCACTGTAGAGCTGTCATACCACACAGTGATGCAGCTGGTCAAAACGCCCTCAACACAGCTGTAGATGTTACTGAGGATCTTAGGTGACGTGCCAAACTTCCTCAGCCTCCTTAGGAAGTACAGCCGCTGCTGTGCTTTCTTAACCAGCTGGGTGGTGTTGAGTGTCCAGGTGAGGTCCTCGCTGATGTGGACCCCAAGTATTTAAAGCTGCTCACCCTCTCTACTTCAAGATCTCGGATAAACCGTGGCTGGTGAGTTCTCCTCTCCTTTCTCATGTCCACTATAATCTCTTTTGTCTTGTCAGTGTTGAGGGTGAGGTTGTTGTCCTCACACTATGTCACAAGACTGGCCACCTCTCTCCTGTAGGCTGCTTCATCTCCGGCAGCGATCCGTCTTATCACTGCGGTGTCGTCAGCGATCTTCACAATGATGTTGTCCTTGTGGGAGGCAACACAGTCATGTGTGAACAGTGCGTAGAGGATGGGACTGAGAACACACCCCTGTGGGGTGCCGATGTTTGTTATGATGGTGTCTGAGGTCCTATTTCCAATCCTGCCAGTCAAGAAGTCCAGGAGCCAGTCACAGAGTGTGGGGTGTAGTCCAAGTGCAAACCGTTTGTGGGTGAGTTTATAGGGGATGACTGTGTTGAAGGCGGAGCTGTAGTCGATAAAGAGCATCCTGATGTAGGTGTCCTTATCTTCCAGGTGAGAGAGGGAAATATGGAGAGCCGCAGCAATGGCGTCTGAGGTGGACCTGTTGGTCATACATACTGCAGGGGGTCCAAAGTGAATGAGGGCCAGCACCACTCTCTCAAAACACTTTGTGATGATTGGAGTGAGTGCTTCTGGCCTGTAGTCGTTCTTGGGAAGGGGAACGGTGGTTGTGGTTTTGAAGCAGGCTGGGACGGTGCTTTGACTGAGGGAGAGGTTAAAGATGGATGATTTGGTTAAAGGTTAACCAGAGGTTAAAGATGATTTGCATCTCATGTATGCGATTTTAGGTAATATAACACAAATTATTAATGTCCATGCATCTTTCCCGCTGCCAGTTTCAAATAATATAAAATTTATATTTCTGTTTACATATTTTGTCCCACGTGACGTCTATATAGTGTAATTTTACTGCAGCCATTTTTACACAAATTTAAAGTTTGACCTCTTTTTTTAAAATACTATCTGGTATTTTTTTTTACATGTTGCACACTTGAATTATTTATAGCATTTAAGTTGAATGTTTTGATAGTGTATATGTTTTGTTAATTAAATAAAACAGTTGCTTATATAGCAGTGCTATTTTAGTATTATTGAGATAGTGTTTATGATTATTTAAAATTATTCTTTAAATATTTTTAGTTGTATTTTTTTGTGTTTGTTGTTTTCATCTTAATTTTAGGTAAAGTTTTTAGTAATTATATGATGTGTTTTTGACAAAAAAAGTAATGTCTATAGTTTTTAATGATATATATACCTATATATAGGCTAGCTAAAATAAATGATTCATCAGCACATTTTACTTTTAATACTTAAGTTCATTAAAAAATCAAGTACTTTTGCACTTTTACTCAAGTAAAATTGTAACCGAGTACTTTCTGAAATAATAGTGTTATCTAGGCCTATGTGACCAGTCCTGACATGATGCTGAGCTTACAAAGTACATGATTTTTTAAAATGTATTTAAGTATCAAAAGTAAAATGTACTGATGATGAATCATGTTTATTTAATTAATCCAGCACTTGTCAGTAATAAAGATCACTTCAGATATGTGTGACCCTGGAGCACAAAAGCAGTCATAAGTAACTCAGGTATATTTGTAGAAATAGCCAAAAATACATCGTATGGGTCAAAATTATTAACATTTATTTTATTCCAAAAATAAATTAGGAGTTTCATATTCCTCAGATTCCAGATTTTCAAATAGTTTTATCTCAGCCAAATATTGCCCTATCCTAACATCAATGGAAATATTATTTATTCAGTTTCAGATGATGTATAAATCTCAATTTCAGAAAATTGACCCTTATGACTGGTTTTGACTGGTTTTGTGGTAATGGGTCATATTTAATGTTGCAAATCAAGGTTAACTAAATCTAAAAACATTTTCATTTAGTGAACTTCATACTAAAATTACTACAAATAAAAGAATAAAAACGATAAACCTTAAAAAAACTTATAACAAAATTACTAAAATTAAAATGAAAACAACAAATATACAAATAAAACCTTTAAAAATATATAGATTTTTACATTAATAAAAACTATAATAGTATCTCAAAAAGGTCTAAAATATATTAATTAGTTTAAAAAATGTATTAGTTTTAATTACACTTTAAATAAACCTAAACACAGTATGCAATTTGGTGCAGATGCTGATATTGACATGGCCTAAAATATGATATGATGAAATTCTGCTGCTTGTAATGTAAATCAATGAAATCTGTAACAGTAGAGCAGATACTGATATAAAATTATATAAATATGAGTCGTCACTCTATATCTCCAATAATATGTGTTAGTAAGATGAGGTGTAAACGATCCAAACATATAATGCAATGCTGAGATGAAGAAACAAACGCTCCTCAGAAGATGTGATGAAGATCATTCCTCCGCTGAGGAACAGTGAAAGAAACAAACGCTCCTCAGAAGATGTGATGAAGATCATTCCTCCGCTGAGGAACAGTGAAAGAAACAAACGCTCCTCAGAAGATGTGATGAAGATCATTCCTCCGCTGAGGAACAGTGAAAGAAACAAACGCTCCTCAGAAGATGTGATGAAGATCATTCCTCCGCTGAGGAACAGTGAAAGAAACAAACGCTCCTCAGAAGATGTGATGAAGATCATTCCTCCGCTGAGAAACAGTGAAAGAAACAAACGCTCCTCAGAAGATGTGATGAAGATCGTTCCTCCGCTGAGGAACAGTGAAAGAAACAAACGCTCCTCAGAAGATGTGATGAAGATCGTTCCTCCGCTGAGGAACAGTGAAAGAAACAAACGCTCCTCAGAAGATGTGATGAAGATCGTTCCTCCGCTGAGGAACAGTGAAAGAAACAAACGCTCCTCAGAAGATGTGATGAAGATCGTTCCTCCGCTGAGGAACAGTGAAAGAAACAAACGCTCCTCAGAAGATGTGATGAAGATCGTTCCTCCGCTGAGGAACAGTGAAAGAAACAAACGCTCCTCAGAAGATGTGATGAAGATCGTTCCTCCGCTGAGGAACAGTGAAAGAAACAAACGCTCCTCAGAAGATGTGATGAAGATCATTCCTCCGCTGACGAACAGTGAAAGAAACAAACGCTCCTCAGAAGATGTGATGAAGATCATTCCTCCGCTGACGAACAGTGAAAGAAACAAACGCTCCTCAGAAGATGTGATGAAGATCATTCCTCCGCTGAGGAACAGTGAAAGAAACAAACGCTCCTCAGAAGATGTGATGAAGATCGTTCCTCCGCTGAGGAACAGTGAAAGAAACAAACGCTCCTCAGAAGATGTGATGAAGATCATTCCTCCGCTGAGGAACAGTGAAAGTAACAAACGCTCCTCAGAAGATGTGATGAAGATCATTCCTCCGCTGAGGAACAGTGAAAGAAACAAACGCTCCTCAGAAGATGTGATGAAGATCATTCCTCCGCTGACGAACAGTGAAAGAAACAAACGCTCCTCAGAAGATGTGATGAAGATCGTTCCTCCGCTGAGGAACAGTGAAAGAAACAAACGCTCCTCAGAAGATGTGATGAAGATCGTTCCTCCGCTGAGGAACAGTGAAAGAAACAAACGCTCTTCAGAAGATGTGATGAAGATCGTTCCTCCGCTGAGGAACAGTGAAAGAAACAAACGCTCCTCAGAAGATGTGATGAAGATCGTTCCTCCGCTGAGGAACAGTGAAAGAAACAAACGCTCCTCAGAAGATGTGATGAAGATCATTCCTCCGCTGAGGAACAGTGAAAGAAACAAACGCTCCTCAGAAGATGTGATGAAGATCGTTCCTCCGCTGAGGAACAGTGAAAGAAACAAACGCTCTTCAGAAGATGTGATGAAGATCGTTCCTCCGCTGAGGAACAGTGAAAGAAACAAACGCTCCTCAGAAGATGTGATGAAGATCGTTCCTCCGCTGAGGAACAGTGAAAGAAACAAACGCTCCTCAGAAGATGTGATGAAGATCGTTCCTCCGCTGAGGAACAGTGAAAGAAACAAACGCTCCTCAGAAGATGTGATGAAGATCGTTCCTCCGCTGAGGAACAGTGAAAGAAACAAACGCTCCTCAGAAGATGTGATGAAGATCATTCCTCCGCTGAGGAACAGTGAAAGAAACAAACGCTCCTCAGAAGATGTGATGAAGATCATTCCTCCGCTGAGGAACAGTGAAAGAAACAAACGCTCCTCAGAAGATGTGATGAAGATCATTCCTCCGCTGAGGAACAGTGAAAGAAACAAACGCTCCTCAGAAGATGTGATGAAGATCATTCCTCCGCTGAGGAACAGTGAAAGAAACAAACGCTCCTCAGAAGATGTGATGAAGATCATTCCTCCGCTGAGGAACAGTGAAAGAAACAAACGCTCCTCAGAAGATGTGATGAAGATCATTCCTCCGCTGACGAACAGTGAAAGAAACAAACGCTCCTCAGAAGATGTGATGAAGATCATTCCTCCGCTGAGGAACAGTGAAAGAAACAAACGCTCCTCAGAAGATGTGATGAAGATCATTCCTCCGCTGAGGAACAGTGAAAGAAACAAACGCTCCTCAGAAGATCCTGATGATCAGATTTGAGACTAAAACATGATTGATGGAGAATCAAGTAAAGCTGAGCTGCTTCAGTAAGTGTTCATCTGGAAATATGAATGCAGTTATTCTGATGTTTACTTGAGAAAAATCAGTCAAGATTTGACACGAGAAGCAGCAGCTGAAGCTGGACGTTTGTATAATTAGACTAAATAAACTCAGAAGCCGTGTGACAGCAGGCTTTATAGGGTTAAAGGGTACTGTGCTGATATTCTGAGCACTTGTGAAGAAGTCAGAGTTGAGTTTGTTGTGGCTGAGCTGTATCAGATGTTCGTGAGGTGGAGCGTGTGGGTGTCTCAGAGTGTGCAGCTCTTCTCTCTATCATCATGTGTTTGTTTGTTTGTTGTGATGAGTCAGCGGCGATCATCAGGCGCTCACCGAACCGAGAGCGCTTCACTGCAGAAGCAGCCTGAGATCTGCATGCATTGATCTTCAGAGTTTGACTATCTTTACTGTTTTAAATTCATCTTCTCGGCTTGATGTGAACAATTCATCAGTGCATGTTAAATTAAATCATAATCTAACTTGATCAACTTCTGAAACTACTGTTGTTTTCAGGAAAGTCATCAATTACATCACTCACTTTTCACCGGCCAATCAACATAATTAATCAATACTTTATCATTTAGCATTTGATGTTATTTGTTAACTTATTTTATTTCAGCTAGTTGCAAAGGCAAACATTCTCATGTTTGTGTAGTTAAAAAAAGTAAAATACAAATTAATAAAAACTATATAGACATAATAATAAAAACTAAGTAAAAATGACAAACACAACAACATTTAAATATCTAAAATAAAAAATAACTAACATTAAAGTGAAAACAAAATATATATTAAAGCCTAATACAAATATTAACAAAACTATAAACATATATACTGTAATAAATGTTACTTTTTGATGTTTAATATGCAGTTATGTGAATTTTGTATCTATTGTATGTTACAGTATGCGAGTTCCGTAATTAATAAAAACTATCTAGACATGTTAAAAAATTATGAAAAAATAACAAAAACTGTATATTAATAATACTGAAATAACAATGTATATATTTGATTCTTATAAACAGTTATATGAACATACAAAACTAAATTAACACTTTATATAATATTAGAAATTAATTTATTTTTATTATTTTTTAATTGATATATCTAAGTTTTTAATTTCTAATATTATATAAATTAACACTTTATATAATATTAGAAATTAAAAACTTAGATATATCAATTAAAAAATAATCAAATTCAAAATATTAACAAAAGTTAACGATACTATTTATATATTTGATGTTTAATATGCAGTTACTGAATTGGCTACTTTATATATATACAGTATATATTTACATTACCAAGTTTACATATAGTTTCCTCACATTGCAAATCAAAAAAGTACATTAATTAGGTTTACGTAAAAAAAGAATTAATTAAAAAATCTAATTGTAACTTCTAAAAAACCTTTCTTTTTAGAAAAGCCATCAGTTTCTCCTGTCACTGTTCAGCATCAAATCAATCAAGTCAATCGTTGTATTATTATTTCACATTAATACCTGTTTGTGTTGTTTCTATCACTGAACATGTCAGACGGTGTGAAAGCATGCTTGTGAAGCGTTTGCACTCATTAAACTCATTAAACTGGACTACATTAGGTCACACTGAAGTGAAACGTCTAGGTTACTTGCGTAACCCCCGTTCCCTGAAGGAGGGAACGGAGACGTAACGTCAGAGTGACTGACTAATGGGATCTCGCCGGAGAGCCCAATCACCTTCGAGTGTTAACAAAACAAGCCAATGACAGTTGGCGTGCGTGTTTCGTCACGCGCACTCCGCCCCGCGGTGCGGGTATAAAAGGAGAGCGCGTGCAAACGCACATCAGTTTTTCGCTGAGGAGCCGAGACTGTGTGCCCCGGCCGTACAGCGGTGGTACAGCAACTATGGCGACGGGACGTTACGTCTCCGTTCCCTCCTTCAGGGAACGGGGGTTACGCAAGTAACCTAGACGTTCCCTATCAGTCAGTCACGTTCGACGTAACGTCAGAGTGACTGACTAATGGGATCCCCTGGAAAACGCCACTATTGCTGACCCCCTCCAGTGCTCTGCAGAAGCCGGCAAGTCCCCCCACACCAGCTGGGATGGAAGATAGGACAGGGTTTAGGCAGAGATAACCGCACTGCTGTTCCGCCCAGTGGGTAGAATAACACTGGGAAAGCGTACCCCAATAGGGGGAAACGCTACGGAGCCACATCCCGCATAAGGAGGTATCATGTGGAGATTACACGTATGGACTGGCCAAGGGCAGTACCACATACGGGAGTCTCTGAGGTAGACCCAGCCCGCCTGGGGTGAGATAGCTACACGGCAGAGAAGGCAGAGGGTTCTGCCAGGGAAGACACGGGCTCACCAAGGGGGGGAAGCCGTACCGTGGAAGAATACACATGTGGGATCACCAAGGGGAATCACTACACATGGGCACCTAGCCCAGCACAGGGGTTGACCTTGGGCAACGTACGAGTACTGGACCTGGCGTCTGGTGCTCCGCCACACCTGACTGCCGAGGGTGCGGGAGGAACTTCAACAGGGTTCGCCGTGGGGAACTGAACTGAGAAGCAACAAAGCGCACGTATCCGGTCCGTAGAGGGGAATGGCGCAGCAAGCGTGATTGACACCGAGCGGGTTCCCAGTGTTACTGGCCATCCGAGACAAGTACACGGGAGGACACTGGCTCTATACGGAGATTGTAAAACCTCGCAAACGTATTAGGTGTCGCCCAGCCGGCAGCTTTACAAATGTCTGCTATTGAGGCGCCTCGTGCCAGAGCCCAAGAGGAAGCAACGCCTCTCGTAGAGTGTGCTCTCACACCAAGGGGGCACGGTAAGCGCCGGGCCTGATAGGCCAAGACTATAGCCTCCACTATCCAGTGGGCGAGTCTTTGTTTGGAGACAGCTCTTCCCTTCTGCTGTCCTCCGAAGCAGACAAAGAGCTGGTCTGAGGTCCTGAAGCTCTGCGTGCGGTCCACATAGATGCGCAAGGCACGAACGGGACAGAGCAGAGCAATGGCTGGGTCTGCCTCCTCCCGGGGCAGCGCTTGCAAGTTCACCACCTGGTCCCTGAAGGGCATGGTGGGAACTTTGGGCACATATCCAGGCCGGGGTCTCAGGACAACGTGAGAGTCAGCCGGCCCGAATTCTAGGCACGAATCGTCGACCGAAAATGCTTGCAGGTCCCCTACCCTCTTGACTGTGGCCAATGCCGAGAGGAGCACTGTCTTCAAAGACAGAAACTTAAGCTCTACTGACTGCAGAGGCTCAAAGGGGGCCCCCCTCAAGGCCGACAGGACCGAGGGGAGATCCCAAGAGGGTACCAGGTGAGGGCGCGGAGGATTTAACCTCCTTGCCCCTCTGAGGAACCTGATGACCAGGTCGTGTTTCCCCAGAGACTTACCGTCTACTGCATCGTGATGTGCGGCAATAGCGGCAACATACACTTTGAGGGTGGAGGGAGACAGCCTTCGCTCCAACCCATCCTGCAGGAAAGAAAGCACGACTGCGATCGGGCATCTACGGGGGTCCTCCCGGCGGGGAGAACACCAATCGACGAACAGGTTCCACTTCAGCCTGTAGGCCTGTCTCGTAGACAGGGCCCTGGCAGAAGTGATAGTGTTTACTACCGCTGGAGGTAGCCCACTTAGAACCTCCGCGTCCCGTCCAAGGACCATACGTGGAGATTCCACAAGTCTGGGCGCGGGTGCCAGAGGGTGCCCCCTCTCTGAGAAAGTAGATCCCTCCTCAGAGGAATTTGCCAAGGAGGGGCTGTCGCGAGGAGCATCAGTTCTGGGAACCACGTCCGATTGGGCCAGTAAGGCGCAACCAAGAGGACTTGCTCCTCGTCCTCCCTGACCTTGCACAGGGTCTGTGCGAGAAGGCTCACTGGGGGAAACGCATATTTGCGTAAGCCCCGAGGCCAGCTGCATGCCAGTGCATCTGTACCGAGGGTCCCCTCGGACAGGGAGAAAAACAACTGGCAGTGAGACGTGTCCGGGGAGGCAAACAGGTCTACCTGAGCGTCCCCGAAGCGTCTCCAAATCAGCTGGAGTACCTCGGGGTGGAGTCGCCATTCTCCCGGAAGGGCGTGCTGACGTGAGAGCTTGTCGGCTGCACGATTGAGCTCGCCTGGGACATGAACGGCGCGAAGCGACCTCAGATGCTTCTGACTCCAAAGGAGGAGATGGCGGGCGAGTTGCGACATGCGACGGGAGCGTAGACCGCCTTGGTGGTTGATGTACGCAACGGTCGCAGTGTTGTCCGAGCGGACCAGTATATGCTTCTCGTGTAGCAGCGTTCTGAAGCGGCGCAGAGCAAGCCATACTGCCAGCAACTCGAGGCAATTGATATGCCACTGCAGCTGGGGCCCTGTCCAGAGCCCTGCGGCTGCATGCCCGTTGCACATGGCCCCCCAGCCCGTGGCAGAGGCGTCTGTTGAAACAACAACATGCCTGGATACTTGCTCTAGGGGAACTCCTGCCCGAAGAAAAGCAAGGTCCGACCATGGGCTGAAGGTGCGACGGCAGGACGGGGTGAGTGAGACCCGGTACGTGCCGTGGCGCCATGCCCATCTCGGGACTCGGTCGTGAAGCCAACGCTGAAGCGGTCTCATATGAAGCAATCCGAGCGGCGTGATAGCGGCTGAGGATGCCATATGCCCCAGGAGCCTCTGAAAATGTTTCAGTGGAACCGCCCTCTTGCGCTGAAGAGACTCCAGGCATCTCAGCATTGACTGAGCACGCTCCTCCGAGAGACGTGCTGTGAGGTTGACCGAGTCCAACTCCATGCCGAGAAAAGAGATCCTCTGCACAGGGGAGAGTTTGCTCTTTTCTCGGTTGACCTGAAGTCCCAACCGGCTGAGGTGACTGAGCACCATATCCCTGTGTTCGCACAACAGTGCTCGAGACTGGGCCAGAATGAGCCAGTCGTCGAGGTAGTTGAGGATACGAATGCCTGCTTCCCTTAACGGTACAAGGGCGGCTTCTACGACCTTGGTGAAGACACGAGGCGACAGGGATAGCCCGAAGGGAAGGGCCTTGTACTGGTATGCTCGCCCCTCGAACGCAAAGCGGAGAAACGGTCTGTGTCGAGGGAGGATCGAGACATGGAAGTAGGCGTCCTTCAGGTCGATTGCTGCAAACCAATCGAGGGGACGGACGCATTGAAAGATGCGTCTCTGCGTCAACATCCTGAACGGGAGCTTGTGAAGGGCCCGATTCAGAACGCGCAGGTCCAGGATTGGTCGTAACCCACCGCCTTTCTTGGGTACGATGAAGTAGGGGCTGTAGAACCCTGACTTCATCTCGGCTGGAGGGACCGGCTCTATCGCGTCCTTCGCCAGTAGGACCGCGACTTCTGCACGCAAGACAGGGGCATCCTTGCTCAACACTGAGGTGAACCGAATGCCCCTGAACTTGGGGGGACGCCGGGCGAACTGAATCGCGTAGCCGAGTCTGATAGTCCTCAGGAGCCAGCGAGACGGCCTGGGGAGCTCTAGCCAGGCCCCCAGGGACCGTGCAAGCGGGACCAGGGGAGTCACTGACGTACCCACGGTGGGGCAGCGAAATGGAGCACAGGGGCCCGACTCGAAAGGCAGTGCGTCTCGAAGTGGGGTCTGAGTGTGTGGTGTGACACTGACCTGGCTCCATAGTTGGGCAGGGGATGCGGGAGAAGGCATCGCGTCCTCGGACCGGACCCTGCTGCCCACTGGCGAAGAGAGAGGGGGACGGGGGTGTGGAGACGAGGTCTCGTACACTGCCATCCTCGCCCTCTTGGGACCCGGAGGAAAAGGAAACTGCTCTTTTATTGAAGTTTTGGGTACCACTGACCCGGGGGTCAGTGGCGGAACAGAACAAAAAGGAAACAAAAGATTCTCCACCCGGCCCTCCTCCGGGGGAAGGAGTGGTGCAGTCACCATCTCCTGAAGAGCAGGATCCAAAGGCTCCGGGTCGCCCGTCTCAGGGACGCCGCCTGCCCTGGCGCTTCACGGGCTTGGCAGGGGCGGAGGCGGGCTGCGCCGGTCTCCTGCGGCCAGCTCCACGCTGCGGCCGTAGTGCAGGCTGCTGTTGTGGCCGAGCTGGAGCGGAGGTGGAGGCAGCAGGAGGGCGCCCTCGGCGACGAGCAGACGGAGGGGCTGCAGCCGGCGGTGGGGTGGAGACAGCAGCGGACCGCCGGGGCAGGATGTGTCGAAACGCCTCCGTCTGCTTCTGTGCGGCGGAGAACTGTTGGGCAAAATCCTCCACCGCTTCGCCGAATAGGCCGGCCTGGGAGATCGGGGAGTCCAGGAAGCGGTGCTTGTCGGACTCCCTCATATCCGCCAAGGTCAGCCATAGGTGGCGCTCCTGGACCACTAATGTGGACATCGTCTGACCCAGGGCCCGCGCCGTGACTTTCGTCGCCCTTAGTGCGAGGTCCGTCGCTGTGCGCAGTTCCTGCATCACACCTGGGTCAGCATCACCCTCGTGCAACTGTTTTAATGCCTTGGCCTGGTGGACCTGCAGGAGGGCCATGGCATGCAGGGCGGAAGCGGCCTGTCCAGCAGCGCCGTAAGCCTTGGCCGTTAAAGCGGACGAGAACTTACAGGCCCTGGACGGAAGGCGTGGATTACCCCTCCAGGCGGCAGCGCCTTGCGGGCAGAGCTGCATAGCAATGGCGCGCTCGACTGGGGGGACCTCCACATACCCTTGGGCCGCTCCGCCGTCGAGGGTGGTGAGGACGGAGGAGGCACTAGGCCTGTTTCGGGCAGAAAAAGGTGCCTTCCATGACCTAGTCACCTCCTCATGCACTTCCGGGAAGAAAGGAACCGGAGGCGGTTGCCGACGTTCGGCCTGCGCCCCCAGGAACCAATCATCCAGCCTTGAGCGCTCGGGAGAAGGCGGACGCCTATAGTGCAGCCCGATGCTCTCAGCAGCCCGGGAAAGCATAGCGGTCAGTTCTGGATCTGACTCGGGCAACGCTACTCTTCCTGACGGAGGCAGCGCAGCCAAATCGTCCTCTCCAGAACCTAGCTCATCCCCCGATGCGGTGATCGACAACCTGTCATCTGCTGGGGCACCGAATGAGATGCTGGGCCCCGCCCTGTCCGAGGACCCCGCATACTCATCCGGGAACCCCAGACGGTGCGATGTGCTGGAGTAGTGAGAGGCCCGCGGAGGCGTACTCGACGGGGAAGCTCTCACTGTAATCCTCAGGTCACCCTGGCCCTGAGCCGAAGTAGTCCTCCGGCCGGAGGAACTAGAACGGGGCAGAGCAAGGGGGATACCCCCCCGTCTAGCGAGGAGGTATCTGGAACGCAACATCGCCATGGTCATGTTCCCGCAGTGAGAACATGACTCATCCACGAGCGCTGCCTCAGCGTGCTTAAAGCCCAAGCACGAGGGGCAGCGATCGTGACCATCAGATGAAGTCAGGAAACGACCACATCCAGAAACGCACGAGCGGGAAGCCATCTTTAAAAAGACGCCCGTCGCTCGTGGAGCTCTTTTAGATTGCTCTTTTTGTGAAAGTCTCCCTTTCAGGAGCGCTGAAGCGCCGAGGGGAGGTAGCAGCGTGACCGTCTCTTTGAAGAGGAATCAGCACTGGATAGCGACCTCCGCTGACGCGCCGTAACACCAACGCTGCTTGTCTTACAGACACTCTGGAGACTGCAATGGCTCGGCTCCGAAGCGAAAAGCTGATGTGCGTTTGCACGCGCTCTCCTTTTATACCCGCACCGCGGGGCGGAGTGCGCGTGACGAAACACGCACGCCAACTGTCATTGGCTTGTTTTGTTAACACTCGAAGGTGATTGGGCTCTCCGGCGAGATCCCATTAGTCAGTCACTCTGACGTTACGTCGAACGTGACTGACTGATAGGGAACTGCTGTTTTATAATGATTCTGATGAAGAACCGCGGATCCTCACGCTTTGAATTAATCTGAACAAGAGTCCTGTAATTGGTCAACGCATCAGAAATGGCCTAAAAGCCTCCGTTTTATTTCATTCCCGCCGTCTCATTTTCCAGAACCGACTGCTTTTGTTCTCCATTATCTAAAACAAAACCGTACGAGATATGACTGAATGCAAATGTGATGTCTATTTGTGTCAAAGCGGCGCAGTCGTCCTCGAGAAGAGTTTAAACTGTTTGAATAGATTTGGGTTCATTTATTAGCACAGAAAGGACTGGAATAACCCGCATTGCAAATGATCGCTTCATCTACAGTTCGTATGCTTTGGTTCATGCAGGGGTTAGTAACTACTACTAGTTTGGGACTAACTAGTTGCTGACTTCATTTGGTTGCACCATTAATTCCTAATGTGAAATACCATCAACACTTCTTAAATTATTAGTAGTTGTTTTGCTTATAATATGGCTTTATTAATGCAATAATCAGCCTTCAAGTAAATGTTCTTGTTTGTCAAAATAAATAATTCAGATTTCCATCTAAGTAACAGTTATTTTAGTATCATTAAGATACTAATAATTGTATTATTAATTAAGTTTTACTTGAATTAGTTAATTTAGCATCTAATGAAAATGAGAAATGTTGGCAACTAGCTGAAATAAAGTACTTAAGGATTAAACAAATATTTTATTTATTAATATTTTAATTTTATTTAAGTTAACTATAATATTCTTGGTCAAAATCTGATAATCATTATAATATTTTTGGTTGGTAGTATTTTTTAAAATAGAAAATGTATTTTACTTTTTATTTCAGTTAAAGTTTAATTCAAGTTTATTATACTATGAGTGTTGTAATAGTTAACTATATATATATATATACTGATTCAAAACAGTAATATTAAATCTGTAATAATAACACTGTTTCAAGTTAAAAAAAAGGTTATATTTTATCACATATGGGATCACTTATTGTTGCAATGCAATAAGTATATGAGTTCAAATAATAAATATGCATGGAATATATTTACTGTAAAATTAATCAGGAGAATTAAAACCAAAAATAGTAACTAAGTGGCCATTTATTGCATTTATATAATTCTTTTTTTAAACCAGATATGACAGTGAAGCTGCATTACTCGACATACAGTAATTATTACACTTTACATGGATCCATAAGCAGCAAAACTGTGCTTTGCTTCGGCTATGAGCACATATTCATAACTATTTGCTTTCAGATGGTACAGCACATTGATCATTGCTTTTGTGCAGACAATGAGGCATGTGTGTAAAGAATATGAATCCATCACTAATTAGGGCCTGCGGTAGTGTATTATATGTGGTATAATGATTCATCAGACCTGTACAGCGTCCTGTAGTTCCTGCTCATTGTTCAGCAGCTCTTTATTCACTAACAGCGCTAACACGTCAATGAATCAAACCCAAATACTGTGCTAAGATCAGAACTGACATGAAATACTAGTCAGAAAAATCATTTTTAAAATGGAACAGTTGTTTGAAACTTAAGAGAAAATCTACAAGAATCCTAAAAGAAAAAGTTTTTCATACTTGACTTTTTTGTCAAATTGCGTTGCTTGAAATTGAAAATACTGTAGAGTCATTTTCATGATTCAGGTAATTTAATGTGACGAGACAAGGGCATTTTTCCATTGTGCGTTTTCAATATATGAGGCATATGAATAAGACTGAAAAAACATACCACTGTCAGAAAGTTTGGAATTAAAAAAAAAAGTGTTTGAAATCTCTTCTGCAAAAATACAGAAAAACAGACATACTGTAAAATAGTGTTACAATTTAAAGAACAGTTTTTATTTTATTTAATGTGTTAAATGTAATTTATTCCTGTGATGTAAAGTTCAATAATTATTCTCTTTTGTATTCTTAATTATATTCTTTTATAATTATAATTATAAAATTTCTTGCAATTTTGAGTTTATATCCCACAATCAATTTTTTCACCATGAAATTAAAAAAGTAAAAGCAACTTTTTATCTCGCAATTCTGACTTTTTTCCTGCTATTATTATTTTTTTTTTTTTGCCTACCTCTCATTTCTACGTTTTTATATATATACTGAGCACTGTTCTTCATAAAAATCCTCCACGTCCTGCAGATTCTTCAGTTTCCAGCATCTTTTGCATATCTGACCCCGTTCCAGCAGTGACCGTATGATTTTGAGACCCATCTTTTCATACGGAGGACAACTTTTTGAATTTGAAGATTAGGGTAAATTGTACTTAATTTGTCTTCCGGGAAACATGCAAGTATCTTCTGTTGCTTCCGAAACGCAGTACTAAAAGACAAAGAAAAGATATTTCAACACAATAAGAACAATTTGGACTTCTTCACCCTGTTCAAAAGTTTTCACCCCCTGCTCTTAATGCATCGTGTTTCCTTCTGGAGCATCAGTGAATGTTTGAACCTCTTTTCATAGCTGTGTTTGAGTCCCTCGGTTGTCCTCAGCTCAAAATCATACGGTCACTGCTGGAAAGGGTTCAAATATACAAAAGATGCTGGAAACTGAAGAATCTGCAGGACGTGGAGGATTTTCCTGAAGAACAGTGCTCAGTTTAACTGTCCAGAACAAACAAGGGACTCATGAACAACATCACTAAACAAAAAACAGTCGTGGATCATCCAGGTAACCACACACAGTGTTAAGAACCAAGGGTTATTTTAATAATTTCAGCTATTTTTTTTGTCTTGTAGACTATATGTAAACATCTTTTATGTAAAGTATCTTACTTAGGACAGTACTAAATAAAAAATAACATGCATTTTGTATGATCTCTCTTATTTTGTTAAAATTATTCACATTTTCACAGATTCTATAAGGGGTTCCCAAACTTTCGCATACCACTGTATATCTCACAATTCTGCATTTATATATCTTAGAATTGCATGATATAAACAGAATTGCGAGTTATTTTTCCTCAGAACTCCGAGGAAAAAAGTCAAGCTTCCATTAAATCCCTTTAAATTTAAATGCAAAAACGTTACAACTGGGGTCTTCTAAATAAGGATGAAAGAAGTGGTCCTCCCCAGTGTTAAGGCATGGTTAAGGTCTTCTCAGGTGTACTAAAGTAACCCGTCCCGTGGAGAACGTCGGCCGGATCCTGTTGGTGAAAGGCGTTGTTGTTGTGATGTGGGACTCGTGTGCCGTCGATGCCCTGAGCACCAGCATTGTGTGACATCCATTTACACACTCATCTCCTCCAGAGGACATTATCTGAGCCGACAGCAGTCGATGATTGAATAAACACCATAGAACGGGTCGGGAGGCCAAGCTAATGCAAACCTGCGCGCTTTCTATATCTGGCATGCTGTAGAAGCTGGTGCTCGTACCGTGGGATTCGTCTAATATTCATTAGAAAGATTCATTTCCCTGCACGTAACAGGTGCTAGTGCTAACGGTGATAGTTTTGGCAGCGTCGCAGCCTCATAATGGATCAATATTTGTCATTGGGCTGGATTCCAGTGTTGAGATTACAAGCGTCTGCGCTGGGAGAATGATTGTTAATACGCCTGTGACCCAGTGATGTCAGTGAGACGTTCTGCTGCTTTACTGTATAACACAATCCTGGTATTACATCGGCCACTAACTCTAGATATCAAGATATATGTAAAAAAAAAATAAAACGCGTTGGATCTACACTACTGTTCTGAAGTTTGGGGTAAGTGCATTTTTTCAATTTAAAAAAAAAAGGAATTTTGCTCGCCAAGACTGCATTTATTTGACCAAAAATACTACACAAACTGAAATATATTATCATTTACAAAAGCAGTTTTCTTTGTGAATGTATAATGTAATTTATTTCCATGTTCAAAGTAGTTTTTTTTCAGCTTTTATGTGAATTAGAAATATTTTGCAGTGATAAAAAGAGACAGTAGTGACAGGATTTATAACAATTTAATGCATCCTTGCTGCATATACACACACACGCACGCACGCACGCACGCACGCACACACACACACACACAAAATGTTCTTCTCTTCTGTATTTTTCAGTAGATATGAAGAATAGTCCATGATTGGAACATGACATATATAAAGCAAAACATCAAACTATAAATCCATCACTAATTAGGGCCTGCGGTAGTGTATTATATTTGGTATAATGAGCCGGTTATGATTCATCAGACCTGTACAGCGTCCTGTAGTTCCTGCTCATTGTTCAGCACCTCTTTATTCACTAGAAAATAAATAAATAAAATACAGAGACACACACATTTAAAATATATATATGTGACCCTGGACCACAAAATGTAGTCTTGTGTCAATCTCTCAAAATTGAGATTATACATCATCTGAATAAATAATCTTTCCATTGATGTATTGTTAGGATCAGACAGTATTTAGCTGAGATACAACAATATTCAAATCTGGAATCTGAGGGTGAAAAACATAAATATAAATATTGAGAAAATCGCCTTTAAAGTTGTCCAAATGAAGTTCTTAGCAGTGCATATTACTGATCAAAATTGAAGTTTAAGAAATGTACTAAATATCTTCATGGAACATGATCTCTACTTAATATCTTAATGATTTTTGGCATAAAAGAAAAATCAATAGTTTTGACCCATTTTCTATTATTACTACAAATATTCCCCAGCGACTTAAGACTGGTTTGGTGATCCAGGGTCACATATATATATATATATATATATATATATTTAAATATATTTTATATTTCAGCATAAATTTGGATTGAAATATTTGTAATGTTATAAATGCTTTAAACATTATCTATTTATTTGAAATATAATTGATATATATATATATATACAGCAAGTGTACTGGTACAAAATAGATTTACGTGTATTTTGGAACATATTTTATCAGTAATGTTTTTGCTGTATAGGTTATTTCTCATTAAGATTCTAGCAGTGATGTGTGTCTGTGTGTGTTTGAGGAGTTTGGATGATGCAAACACTATAACCATAGAAACAGAACATTTTACATCATCAGTTTACCACACTGGGGATAAAACCGCTTCTCCGCGTCTCACCTGGGACCGGATGAGGTTCGAGCGCCGCAGTCTAAACACATCCATTCACTCATTCACTAGCATGTGTTTTTCCCTCATACACACTCTGTAATTCCTCAAATTAGAGCTGCTTTGCTATTCATGAATTTACACCGCAGCGGTTAGAAGGCAATGCTTTACATGCTTTGCTTCATTTAAACATGCAACGCCATTTCTAATTACTAGATAATTATTATGCATGCCGTGTTTGTAAGTTCAAATTAACTGAGAGGCTATATTTGTAGTTTTAAAAATGCATGTTACACCTCAGGACTACTTAAAGCGAACACGTGAAGGAAAAGAAAATTCATTGAAATTATGAAAAATAACGACCTAAAATATACACTACTGTGCAAACATTTGGGGTCAGGAAGATTTTTCTTCTAAGGAAAAGGATACTTTTATTCAGCAAGGACGCATTAAATTGATCAAAGTGACAGTGAAGACATTTCTAATGTTACAAATTATTTCTATTTCAAATAAACGCTGTTCTTTTGAACATTCTATTCACTAAAGAATCCTGATAATGAAAGCATATCACTGTTTTCAACATTGATAATAATCAGAAATGTTTATTGAGCAGAAAATCAGCTTATTATAATGATTTCTGAAGACTAATGATGCTGAAAATTCAGATTTGATCTCAGAAATCAATTACATTTGAACAGATATTCACATAGAAATCACTTAATTTAAATTGCAATAATAGTTTCTGTTTGTATTTTTACACAAAGATGTTAAACCCGTGTGTAATACACAAACTCAAGCATCATGTCTCTTCAGGGCGCTCCCTCCACGCCTCCAGGTCCATTGATGGGACGTCCCCGCAGGAGAGAAAGTCCTCTGGGTCAGATGCCCGTCTGAAGGCGTCCAGAGGAACCTGTGTCACGCCGCTGTTGTCACAGATCACACGAGACAGAGAGTGTGTTTGTAGTTCCTGTCTTTGTTTTGGGGAAAACACACCGGGATGTTCCCACCAGAATCTGAAGCACCAGAAATATCAACAGCTTGAGTCGTGTGATGCTTCTTATCAGTTTGACAAACAGAAGTCAAATCATTTTCTTATTCAGTATTTTTGTCTTGTTTTCCAGTGCATTATTGGAATTATTAGTTTGAAATTGATTGACGAGTCTTTTTGATCGATTCACTCAAAAGAATCAGTTCATAAGCAACTCTTATGAACTGATTCAGTTAAAAAGACATAGTCATTTGTGGTTTCAATTCATCTTAATGTTTAATATTTTTCATTAAAGAACCATTTATGATAAACTCTGATCTGAATGAGCCTTATGTAGACCAATAACTCATTAGTTTGGAAGTTAGTGGTTTTGACCGAATCACTAAAAAGAATCAGTTCATGAAAGTTGCTCGAACTGGACTATAACCATGACTCTTATGAACTGGCTTTTTTTTTGAGGAAATCAGTCAAAAGATCAGTAATTTAAAATACTAACCAAAAAAAAAAAGCTTTAAATTGATTGACGAGTCTTTTTGACCAATTTGCTCAAAAGAATCAGTTCACGAGAGTCGCACTAATTGAACTACAACTCTTACAAACTGGTTCTTTTGAGAAAATCAGCCAAAAAGACCTTTAGTAATTTCACTAAACAAACAAAAAAAGTTACTTAATATTTGTATTTATTAAAGAAACCATTTCTGATAACAAAACTCTGATCCGAATGAGCCCTAATCAAAGCAATAACTCTTTTGTTCAGTCTTTTTGACTGATTCGCTCAAAAGATCCAGTTCATGAGAGTCACACAAACAAGACATCTGAAGGAAATGGATCTTGATATAAGAATGCTCAGACGTTTGGATCAGGAAGGACATGACGTGTAGCCGAAGCGAACGCTGTGTGACTGTATCTGAGCAGCGCACCTGTCACCTTCTCTTAGCGTCTTCATCTGTTTCCCGATCAAGCATGTGAACAGCGGGCCGGTCCTGGCGCCGGACTGCGGACGCTCCAGCAGGCCTCCCAGCCACACGTCTGTGTTGTCCGGATGGCCGTACACCTCCATCATTTCCTCTACCTCCATGAGATCCCATCTGGTGTCAGCTCGGTCAAACCCACAGAAAGCCCTCCAGTCATTGTAACCTGGGACAGAACAGATCACCTGTTTATTAAATACCAGATAACAGTATGAGCGTGAAGAAGTCAAGTTCTGATTTAAATCCTCTAAAAATGCATGACTCATTATTCCAGTTCATAAGAGTTGTAGTTAGCGTGACTCTCTTGAACTGATTCTTTTGAGTGAATCGATCAGACTCACGAATCAGTTCAAACTAATGAGTTATTGGTTTGCTTAAGGCTCATTTGTTATCAAAAATTGTTCTTTGATTAAAAACATTAAATCATAAGATAAGTTACAAATTGTCTCCTCCTTTAATAAAAATAATATAAAATATATATATATATTTTTTTGAATGATCTCCTCAAAAAGCTCAGATCCATTAAATAATATTAACAGAAGCAAGTTTGGATTTTAATAATGTTACAATATGTCGAAATTAACATTAATGTGGAAATATTTTGCACTGTTAGCTTATGCTAACTAATGTAGTTAACTACTGTTAACAAATAGAATCTTATTATAAAGTGTTAACTGTTAATTTATAATAATTAGAATAAACAAAATTAATGTTCATCTTCATATATTTTATTTTTCATTAAATAACCAATTATGATTACGAAACTCTGGTCCGAATGGGCCTTCAGCAAACCAAAAACTCATTAGTTTGAATTTAAGTCTTTTTGACTGATTTGCTCAACAGATTCAGTCACTTAAATGAAACCGGTCATTAGAGTCGCACTAATTGGAATTTAATTGCAACACTTATGAACTGGTTCATTTGGGAAAACATTCCATAAGACGTAATTATAGTAATTGTACTTCAACAATTCTCTTGTTGTTGTTTTTTTTGGAGAAAATCAGTGCAGCGTTACTGATTAAGCATCTACATTTGTATTTCACTTTTAGTTATTTTACTATATTATTAAATAAAAATGACATT
The DNA here is from genome assembly GCA_027422435.1 of Schizopygopsis pylzovi. Lineage (NCBI taxonomy): Eukaryota > Metazoa > Chordata > Actinopteri > Cypriniformes > Cyprinidae > Schizopygopsis > Schizopygopsis pylzovi. The sequence continues at coordinate 2,756,143 of CM049829.1, read as the reverse complement.
TTTGAGGAAATCAAACCAGTGTTATGTTAGTATCATTGAAATACTAATTATAGGTTTTATTAATATTTTTATTAAGTTTTTATTTTTTATATTTTCTGTTTTCTTTTTAAGTTTTAGTAATTTTTGAAAAGTTTGTTTAAAACATGTCTATATAGTTTGTATTCATTTTTCATTTCAGTTTGAGTTATTTTAGTACAACGTTGAAATAAATGAAAATAAAAAAATGCATTTGAAAGTAGCTGAATTTTATTACATTTAAAATGTATTTCAGTTGAAGAGTATTTTATTTCTAGTAATGTCAGTAAACAGTAGTATACAGTTATTAAATACAAATGAAAAATGTTGAGGAAATCAGACCTGTGTTATCTTAGTATCGCTGTTTTGAATCAATTAAAACAAATTAGTTGCATTTTAGTTAATGCCTTAGTAATTTTGTTTTCATTTATTTTTAAATACATTTTTATTTGAATTTAGTTTTTTACATAAAGTTATTAAATTAAAATGAAAAATATATTTGGAAACTAACTGAAATAAAAATATTAATATTTTTTATTTCATGTCGATTAAAGGTTAATTGATTTCAAGTCATATGTGTATATATATATATATATATCTCCCTCTCTCTCTCTCTCTGCGATTAATCGCATCCAAAATAAAAGTTGTTTACATAATATATTTGCATGTACAGTGTATATTTATTATGTATATACAAATAAACACACATACATGTATATCTTTAAGAAAAATATGTTATGTTTATATATTAAATATATTTATACATGATATCAATTTTATGAATATAAATATATACATGTAAATACATGCAAATATTTTCAAAATATATGCTGTATATGTGTGTGTATTTATATATGCATAATAAATATACAAAACACACACATATATATACATATACTGTATATATATATTTTTTTTTTACCGTGTAGTTTAGGAATAATAACCCTAATGCACCTGGCAGGCCGTGATCTCGTCCGCGCTGCAGGTTCAGAGCAGCCAGATCCAGAGTGTCTGGGATGTTGAGAACCACCAGTCTTTGAGTCAGTTCTTCTGTCATGAGATGCTCCTGGTTCTGCAGGGCAGCCGGTCGACCCAGAAGACCCCGCAGGACCGGATCCAGCCCGCCTGAGGAGCACAGAACAAGCTCTCACACATCAACCAGCACACAAACACAGTCTAACTCAAAGCTACTAACTAATGTCCCCGGTAAACAGGATCACCAATGATCTCTATCAGTCAGCTTGTATGTAAAATGTCCTCTAGATGTGAAACTGATCTCAACTTCAAACTATAAAGCACTCAGTTACCAGCCAAATGAGAGAAATTATTCAGTGCTTCATTAATGAGTCTGCCAGGAGCTGCAGTAATAATTTAATATTGACATGTTCAATATTTCTGTCCCTTGCCTGGACATGTCAGCATCAATCAGCTGTATAATGAACTCAAACGATTCTTTTCAACACAGACGCATTTCAATATTTTGCAATATGACGCTGAACACGTGCACTCAACTTCTTTGGTCGACCATGGCGAGGCCTGTTCTGAGTGGAACCTGTCGTGTTAAACCGCTGTATGCTCTTGAACACCGTGCTGCAGCTCAGTTTCTGGGTCTTGGTAATCCTCTTATAGCCTACGCCATCTTTATGTAGAGCAACAAATCTTATTTTCAGATCCTCAGAGAGTTCTTTGCCATGAGGTGCCATGTTGAACTTCCAGTGACCAGTATGAGAGAGTGAGAGCGATAACACTACATTAAACACACCTGCTCCACATTCACACCTGAGACTGAGTAACATCAACGAGTCACATGACACCGGGGAGAGAAAAGTGCTAATTGGGTCCAATTTGGGCATTTTCACCTCGGGTGTACTTACTTTTGTGGCCAGCGGTTTAGACATTAATGTCTGTGTGTTGAGTTATTTTGAAGGGACAAAAAAAAAATTATGTTATTGTTATGTTATTGACAAAATTGTTATACAAGCTGTACACTCACTACTTTACATTGTAGCAAAGTGTAATTTCTTCAGTGTTGTCATGAAAAGATATAATAAAATATTTACAAAAATGTGAGGGGTGTGTACTCACTTCTGTGAGATACTGTGTATATATATATATTTATATATAATTCATATTTAATATGCATATATGATACTTTTACACTTTAAAAGCAAGAAAATCAACGAGGAGTATGGTCTTTTTCTGTGTAAGTGGACAGTTCTTGATGAGGATAAACTGGAGAGTGGATCAAACTACAGAGTGATAATCAAAAGTCTGGCTAAACTCGATCGGCCTGGATCTCTGATGGTGTCTGGTTTGATGTTCACCTTCTCGAACGAGTCTCCAGGGGCTGAAGAAGGTCTGCTGGAGGTTCAGCGAGGAGAAGCGCTGGTGTTCCTGGAAGCTCTCGTTGAGTCTCCTGAGCCGCGGTGAGATGGTCAAGTGACCGAAGCGAAACGCAGCCGTGGCGAACACGTTTGACACCGACGGGTTCACGGAGTCGTCATAGCCTGCGTACGGCCCGACATACTCGTCAAACGCCTCCTGACCCATGATCTTAGGAATGTAGTCCCTCATGGATATGATCTGCAAGAACAACAATATAAAGAGCGAATCAGTATCTCCTTGACAAACCTGCTGAGCTGAGCTGAGCTGAGCTGCCTTGTAGTCATGAGAAAATCATTAGGCGGTGAAACGATATCCACTCAGACATTGCTGGTAAATGTCACAAATAAGTAACACAGTGAATTAAACATGACATTTTGAAGAAGAAAGACTAAAATAGTTTTTGCATGACACTACAGAATAACACAATACAAAAAACATACATAAATACAGAGCACACACAAATATTGGCTAAAATATTTTAAGTTAAGTGAATAACATGAACGTGGATTTATGATCAACATTGCTCTTGCTTCTTTGGCAGTTATTTAGCATTATTTATATACTAATATTGTATTTATAGTATAGTATATCATATTTTTTATTTGAACATTTTGAATTAGTTTTATGTTCCTGTTTTCATTTTTGTATTATAATGTTTATTAATATTTTTATATTAGAATTTTAATTTGAGTAATTTTGTCATTTTAACTAAGTAATTTAATATTTAATAATTCCTTTAGTTGGCATGACAAGATGTTACATTTAAATGTTTCATTTAATGTTTATATTTGATTTCGTGTCATTTCTGTTTCAATGAACAAAAACTATTTTTAATTATGTTTTATTTTATTGCATCATAACATGACAAATATACTCATATTTGGTGATGAATTTTACAAAGGTTAAGTAACAAGAATACAAATAATAAAAAGCACATTAAAACCCTTTAATTTAGGCATGTTTGTTATTTTTAATATTTATATTTTATTTGGTCATCTTTATTTCTATTAACACATTTATTTTAAGCTAGGTATGTTTATTTTCTTCATATACTTTATTCCATCATAACATGTAACATTATTGTTGATTCATTTTACGCAGGTTAAAGGAAGAAAAAAACTTAATTTATTTCAACTTCAGTTAGCTGCCAAGCCATCATTTCATATTTCTATTTAATTTTATATAATTTCAAGTCAAATTATTACTTTTTAGGTATTTTATTATATTATATTTTATTGCATCACAACATAACATGACTTACATATAATCTGGAGACTGATTTTACACAGGTTAAGGAAAGAAAGAATAAAACTGTGAATGATAGAGTAAGTAATTAAAAGAATAATAGAAGTGGGGAAAGGGATACAAATATTTGTAATGTTAGTGTTAGTTAATAACAACACTGCATTGTGGATGACCCCTTTTTCAGTGGTTAGGCTTAGGGTTAGGATGCTTTCTGGATCATCTTTTGTGCATGCTGCCTAAGAAGTGTGCTGAGAGATGCCGTCTAGATAGGCAGCTCACTAGGTTTAGCATGAACAATGAGCATCTTTACATCACAAAGAGACACAATGACACAATGATCTGAACACACTTCTATCAGCCCCAGAGCACTGTATAATGATAGAGTGATCCTGAAAGATGCACACTTCATCTGCTCACTAATGTGAACGACACTCGTCTATCTGGGATTTCATATATTCTGTGAGACGGTGGTTTGGGACGTCCGGTGCCTGCAGATAAGATGAGATCGTACGAGTCTGTCTCGCTGTGATACACCTCAGAAATCATCCCGTCTTATCGTGTTTATGAAAACAGTCCAGCGTTTCACCTCGAGAGGTGCGGCGTCCTACAGAGATGTTATACTGGGTTGATTCATTTACACAGGCTAAAGAAAGAATTCATAAACAAGCTCATTTAAATAAAGCAGACATTTATTTTTATTTCAGTTTGAGTCATTTTAGGACTTCATCTTAAACTTATTTCTGTTATTCATTTAATATCTATATTTTATGCACGTTTATTCCAATTAGCTTTTTTAACAATTAACAATTTATTTTATTGAATCATGATATAATTTATCTATAATTTTATTTAGTGATGAATTTTACACAGGTTAAGAAAATTAAATAAATATATATATATAGTTTTAAATATAAATATATATATCAGTTTTAGTTTTAGTCATTTTAGTACTCCAACCTAAACGTATTTCAGTTTTTCATTTAATATTTATATTTCATATCATCTTTATTTCATTTCAATTAACAAAAACAATTAATTGTATTGCATCCTAACAATAATAACATTGCTTATATATGACCTTATTTAGTAGTACATTTTATACAAGTTAAGGAAAGAGAAAAAAAATAAAACTACAAAAAGAAAAACTTGATTTTGTATTCATTTCAATTTAAGTTTGAGCAATTTTAGTACATCAGCGTTAACATATTTCAGTTAGTTTCTGAGCCAACTTTTAAAAAAGTTTTTTTTACCCCTTATTTATTTTATTTTATGTCAGCTTTATTTCAATGAACAAATACACATTTTAGCAGTTTTATTTAATGTAATTTTATTTCATTTATTTTATTGCATCATAACATAATATGACTTAAACTCAACATTATTTTGTAATGAATTTTTCACAGATTGAGGAAAGAAAAAACAACACAAAAGTTATCATTTATTTATATTTAGGATTTAGTTTTAATCATTTTAGTTCTTCAACTTAAACTTATTTCAGTTAGTTGCAAGCCAACATTTAGATTTTTTTAAATCTTTTTATTTCCAGCTTTATTGGAAGTATGGAACATGCTTTTTTTTATTTAATTTTTTTATTGCAGAACTGTAATATTCTGTGAGACGGCGGTTTGGGACGTCCGGTGCCTGCAGATAAGATGAGATCGTACGACTCTGTCTCGCTGTGATACACCTCAGAAATCATCCCGTCTTATCGTGTTTATGAAAACAGTCCAGCGTTTCACACAGAGATGTTTCAGAAGCGTGTCTGACGTATAAATCAAACCCGCTGTCTGTAGAAGAGCAGCACTGGAAACTGTGTGAAGTCGGGCCCTGCGGGACGTTGTTAAAACACTGCGCTGTGTTTGATGTGTGCCACATGGCTTCTGTACTGCTTCGAGTCCCTTTAATTCACAGAGCCGGCCAGCGTTCAGCCTCAGAGACGCCATGTGTCTTTGATTCGGAGAGGACCAGGCCTTGACTTCCACGCCTGGAGGCCTTTAATCCCTCAATCTCTTCTCTGGCCAGAGAGAGGATCTGATCCTGCTGCTCTGAATCAAGTGATGCCGCCACATTCATCAGGTTCATCATTTAAGTGCATTCAAAAACTCGTTCTGTACCGTCCTGCGTCATATTCGCTGCATGAAATACTAATGTTTGGGTGCTGATTCAGAAAACAGTGCGTATTTCACATGTCACACTTTCTTATAAAACGTGCATTTGTAGCATTTTTGCTTTTAAAAACATAAATAATGATATATTAAACAAATAAAAATTGTGTAATTTATTTTTATTTCAGTTTTAGCTTTAGTAAATTTAGTGCTTAAGCTTTACATTATTTTAGTTATTTACCAATTTTGTTTTATTTTGTTGAAGTGTTTATGTTTTACAATTAATATTTGTGTTTTATTGAATTTTATGTCAACTTTATTTTTATTAACAAATATATTTTTTTAAGTATGTTTTATTTATTTTATTGCACTACAACATAACATTACTTACATAATTTGGTGATTAAATTTAAGGAAATAAATAATTAGTTGTATTTTAGTAATGTTAGTCCTTCAACTTATTTCTGTTATACTGTATATATATATATATTAAAATAAAAAAATTAATTAAATGTTAAAAAAATCTAGTTGGCAAAGCAACATTTCTCATTTTTATTTAGTTTAACTTGATGTACTAAAATAACTAAAACTGAAATAACAATGAGTAAAAACAATATAAATAAAATCTTTCTTATTTTGTGAAAAACAACTGATCATTAAAGTTTTTATTGATAGAAAAATATACTTTAACAAAAATAAAATATGAAATGAGTTGCTAAGGCAATATTTCTTATTTTCATTTAGTTAACCTGATGTACTAAAAATCAATTGATTGATAAAAATCTATAAAAACAACAAACAAATCCCATTAAAACCTAAAAATATTTTTTTTTATTGAATATCTGTTAAACTATAATTTATTTCTGTGATGCGCAGCTGTATTTTCAGCATCATTACTTCACTCTCCAGTGTCACATGATCTTCAGAAATCATAATAATATGCTGATTTACTGATCAAGAAACATTTCTGATTATTATCAATGATGAAAACAGTTGTGCTGCACAATATTTTTGTGGAAGCAGTCATGCATTGTATTTTTCACGATTCTTTGTGAACAGAAAGTTCAAAAGAACAGCATTTATTTAAATACATATTTGGTAACACTATAAATGCTTAATACAACTATTAATTTATTATATTTGCATATTTACATGTTTTTAATACAATAAATATTTATATAATATGTATAATAAATTAATATAATACATATATTATAATATTTATTATATTAATTTCTTGAGTAAGTTTTGATCAGTAGTGCATATTGCACATTCACATAACATGCTATTTACATAACAGCCCAAAAATACATTACCATTATGCATTTACCATATTCATAAAAACACATAATATATGATATCATATAACAACAACAAATGTCCAAAAACTATGATAATACCATAGTATTTATACTGCACATCTATTTGTTTTTACTGATGAATAGAAAGTTCAGAAGAATAGCATTTATTTCAATTATTATATATAATATTATATCATAAATTCAACATTATAACACAATTATAATTAATATAAGAAATATACATTGTAATATATCATATCATAAATTATAGTACCACAGTGTTAATATATATATATATATTTTTTTACTTATATTCATACATTTTTATTTATTTATTGCAAATTAATAAACATATATTATTTTAAATAAAAAAATATACATTTTTATTAATTTAACTATATTTGACTATTTTTTATATTATATTTGAATCTAATTATAACATTCAAATACATTGTATGATTTTTTTTGTTTACTTATATTTACATATTTTTGTTTATTTATTGCAAATTAATAAACATATATTATTTTAAATAAAAATATATATAATTTTTTATTAATTTAATTATATTTGACTATTTTTAATATTATATTTGGAACTAATTTTATAATTAAATTCAAATGTAATATTAAAAATAGTAAAAAAATAAAATAATAATAATAGTTTTGTTTACTTATATTTACATATTTTTGTTTATTTATTGCAAATTAATAAACATATTTTATTTTAAATAAAAATATATATAATTTTTTATTAATTTAATTATATTTGACTATTTTTAATATTATATTTGGAACTAATTTTATAATTAAATTCAAATGTAATATTAAAAATAGTAAAAAAATAAAATAATAATAATAGTTTTGTTTACTTATATTTACATATTTTTGTTTATTTATTGCAAATTAATAAACATATTTTATTTTAAATAAAAATATATATAATTTTTTATTAATTTAATTATATTTGACTATTTTTAATATTATATTTGGAACTAATTTTATAATTAAATTCAAATGTAATATTAAAAATAGTAAAAAAAAAAAATAATAATAATAGTTTTGTTTACTTATATTTACATATTTTTGTTTATTTATTGCAAATTAATAAACATATATTATTTTAAATAAAAATATATATAATTTTTTTTATTAATTTAACTATATTTGACTATTTTTTATATTATATTTGAATCTAATTATAACATTCAAATACATTGTATGATTTTTTTTGTTTACTTATATTTACATATTTTTGCTTATTTATTGCAAATTAATAAACATATATTATTTTAAATAAAAATATATATAATTTTTTATTAATTTAATTATATTTGACTATTTTTAATATTATATTTGGAACTAATTTTATAATTAAATTCAAATGTAATATTAAAAATAGTAAAAAATAATAATAATAATAATAGTTTTGTTTACTTATATTTACATATTTTTGTTTATTTATTGCAAATTAATAAACATATTTTATTTTAAATAAATAAAAATATAATTTGTTTATTAATTTAATTATATTTGTCTATTTTTAATATTATATTTGAATCTAATTATAACATTCAAATAAATAGTTTTTTTTTTGTTTATTTATATTTCTATATGTTTTTTCATTCGTTTCATCTAGTTTGAGCTGGTTGTTGCAGTGTATGGGGTGTGTCACCTGATGCAGCGCCCCGATGATCTTGCGCGTCTCCTGATAGATGACCTCTGACCCCCAGTGAGGGTTGAGTCGTGTCAGGCGTGTGGCCAGCCGGTTGTGTTCTCTCACCCAGAGCGTGTGCAGGACAGACAGGGGCAGGATCTCGTTCACCCGGCTGTCACCGGCCGTGAAGCACTCGACCCGCGCCGCCGGCTCCGAGCCGGGCTCCTGGAGACACGCCGACGGCCGCGCGGACACGAAGGGCAAATACGGCCGACCGCCATCGCTGTACTCGCCGTTCACAGCCAGCAGACCTTCAGCACTGGACAGGTTCCTCAGGCTTTTCTCCAGATCTGCCGACGGGCCGTAGACGGTGGACGCGTCGATGAAGGACGTGACTGAATTCATCTGCTGCCGCTGGAGAGCGACGTCTGTCTGAACGTGAACGCAGGCGGGGGAAGAACGGAAAAACGGAAGACAGCTTCTAATGCCGGACAGTTTATCATCTTTGGGAATCTGTGAAAGAGAGAAAGAAATGACTGTATAGGGTTTGCTCAGATTCGGTTAAAGCTTAACGCATTATTATAAATTCATCAAATGTAAGTGTATCGGCCAAATCATCAAAATACTCATTAATAGAAATAGCTCACCTAAAAATAAATATCATTCATTCTCACTGATGTCACGTCATAATGCACAAGTCATATGGAGCGTTATTGGGAATATATTGAATATCATAGTTCAACTAAGAAACAAATCGTGAATATTGCATGATTTTAAAGTGCTTTCTAGTCTGCCAATTTTTGCAGAGCTGCTTTAAAGCTGTTTTTTATAGAAATATGACACTGAAAAACACTATTTTCACTCAGAAACAGCTAGTAAATTTCACAAATAGTTACAAAGAAATGCCAAATAACATATTGAATGTGAAATGTTCAAGTAGAAAGACTAAAACAGTAATGTCATGTAAAACATCCAATCATCTTTTATTTATTGATCTATTTATTTTCACACTGCAGTATGGCTTAAATTATGTTCATCTGATTACAAATATTTTAAGCCATATTAGAGGAAAATACGTAACTATAGAGATATTATAAAGATAAATAGCATTACAAACTCACTTAGAAATGAGTTCACTTACAAGTGAAACAACGTTCACTCAGAAATTGCTGGTAAACTTCTCACATAATTACAAAGAAATTAAAAATAACACATTTAATTAAGCATGAATTTGACGTAGAAATGTGTCATTGAAGTTTGAATTTTAAAGTAGAAAATGTCATTTTGAATTTGCTTGTAAAACATACCACAATAATCTTTGTTTTATTTACAGATGTATATGTATATATATATATTTTTTTTTCAGTGTAGTATGGTTGAAATGATGTTCATCTGATTGAAAATGAATATAGAGATATTATGCAAGTATAGATAAATAGCATCATAAACAAACTGAACAAAATGATTTACTTTGAAAATATCTTCACTCAGAAATTGGCAGTATTTCACAAATAATTACAAAGAAATGACAAGTAAAACTTAATTTAACATGACATGTTGAAATTTGAAGTAGAAATGTTGAAGGTTTTTTTTTTAATGTAGAAAATTAGAAAGGAGAAAGACTGAAATCATATTTTCTTCTAAAACATATTAATATTTGTTTCATTTATGACTTATGAAAATAATGTTTACAGTAAAATACGTTTAAAGTGATGTTCCTCTGACCATTTTAGTACAAAATAGAGAGACATTATAGAAGTATAGATAAATAGAATTATAAACATACACCGAAAAACATTTAGAGTAGGATTTACAAGAAATTATTTATAAATTAATTTGACTCAAAAATTGCTAGTTAATTTCACAAATAATGAAATAACAGAGAAACAGCAAATACAGTAACACACTGGATTAAATATGAAATTTGAATTTTGAATTGGAAAGACTGAAATAGTATTAATATTATAAATAGTAGTTATAAATAGTGTATGCATATATAAATGTACCTGCATTTCATGTCATCATTAACCAACACTGCATGCATTACTAATGCATCGTTAAATTATTGAAATATTAACTTAAAATCGTGTGGGGGTGTGGGGTGGGGTTTTTGAAATAAATATTTACATATTATATTATAAATATATAAATGATTGAAAAACAAAAATTATTTTAGGTCAAAGTGATGACTGCCATATTCATGTGCTTTAATTGTCTGTCCTCGTTTAATGTCTCCATCCTCATTAACATACTGATCTGAGAACAGCAGCTAGGACTTTCCCACAGTTTCTGTGTGCAACGGAAGAAGAAGAAAAACTCATACAGGTTGTAAATGATATATGCGGGTACACAAATATTAATTTGTGGCTGAACTATTCCTCCTATGAATCTATGCATGTGCAAATTATCAATAAAAAATGAAATCGATGCAGGATGCCATAAGATCGGTGTGTTAAAGATCAATATTGAGCTGAAACTAACTCTATATGCACATAGACTGAGCGCTTCTTTTCCATGTTATATGACTCGCCGTCCTGGATGTGTTGCTAATTTGCTCATAAACACAACATCCATTCTAGATCATTTGCTTAGTGCATCGTATTTATTAATAGTGCAAAGCTTCTCTACATTTACAAGTCATGATTGTGCATTCAAGCTCAGGTTTACCACAGATCTCGTCCGGTGAACAGCAGCTGCAGCAGCACCTATGAAATAAGTGCTGAAATATACTTCTATTAAAAATACTAGAGTTCTGCTCACCAAATCCGCATTGATTTGATCAAAAATACAGTAAAAATTTGAATTTTTTTACCGTTCAAAACAACGGTTCTCTATGTGGAAATATTGTGAAATAAAATGTATTCCTGTGAAGCAAAGCTGTATTTTCAGCATCATAACTCCAGTCTTCAGTGTCACATGATCTTCAGAAATCATTATAATATACTTTAATGCTCAAGACACATTTCTGATTATTATCAATGTTGTAGACTATTTTTGTGGAAACGTGACATTTTATTTTTCATGATTCATTGATGAATAGACAGCTCAAAAGCAGCATTTATTGAAAAAAATTATATATTTGTAACTTTGTAACATTTGAATGTCTTTGTTTTCACTTTTAATCAATTTAATGCATCCTTGCTGATTAAAATGATTAATTTGTTTTAAAAAATCGTTCTAATCCAAACTTTTGAACAGTATATGTATTCATATCAGTGTTATTCTAGTATCAAGAACGCATGGTTTTAATTTCAGTTCCAGATTTAGTTATCTATAATAATAATCTTGATTCATCTTTCCCATCCAATTACTCCCAGTGTATAATATGAAGTTCTGTAATTTCATGTAGACTTTCAATGAAACACATCAAGTCTCGAGAGTTTTGAAAGAATGACTTCTGAGCAAACGTGCACGATGGATCACATCTTTCAGTTTATTTCCAGCCAGTCAATCAGTGGATGCTGCATGAAGCTGTGTGTTAGTATGCAGTGTGTGGCTCCGGGTGGGCAGGAATAAAATGGTATTTTGTATATCTATAGAAGTGTCCTCGTCGCCTCTGGCTGGGGACAGTGAGATTACTTACAAACCGGCACAGTTTTATGAGCATTTCCAGCCCCGGAGGATCCAGAAACACCAACAAAAAGGTGCTGCCGTGACCCCCATTTTCAACGGCGTCTGCGGTTCGCCGGAGATAAAGAAGTAATCAATGCGATATATTTTCTTTTTAATTATAGGCCTCAGCCACGTTCCCAGATTCATCTTCGTTGTTCCGAACCAGCAGTCCTGACTCGAATATATTCCCGTCTGACTCATCGACAGCGGGCGTCAGGATCAGACAAAGAGAGCGCGAGACAATGAGCAAACGCGTGGCATTTTATCTGTTTCAACTAAATGAACTTCTGTCAATGAAGCTGTAACCTGCTCCTTGACACTGTGTGTCAAAGCCTGAGATAGTTCTAATGACATGTCTGGGGGAATGTCTTATCCAGTCAATAGCAGAAAACTAGCTGCCGGTGACTCGTGTGTGAAAATAGATGCTGCTCGTGATTAATAATAATAATACACAGCAGCAGAGACGGAGCATATATGGAGAATAATGAATGAGACGCTCAATATGGCAGCGGTAAGCCCCGCCCTCAAAATCAAAAGAGCCAATCACAGTGCTGGTGAAGGTTCTGAACGCGGAAGTAATATAATATAACATGACAACTACGAAAATGATGTTGAAAATCACGTGGAGCCATAGTTTCCTCACTTTAGAGTGTCGCAATAAGCGTCTTTTTTCAGTAAAGGACCTGTCATAGTTTAATGAGTGGGAAGATGACCTGAAGGGATGCCTGGTTAACTGCATTGAAAACAGATGAGCGCACATACAGCTCCCGATCGGGGGTTTGTCCACAGAATGATAAGAGCAAACATTATTTTATTATTTAACACTCGGTATTTTAACTTAAGTGCTGCAAGCTATGTACACAGCGCCGGACATGAACGTACTTTAAAGGAATTCCTAGCTTATTGCCGATACTGTGGCAGCCTACAACAGCAAAGCTTAACCCGCTGCACATTTCTATATTTAGTTATATTCCCGCTTTAACGGATTAATATGGAGACCAGAACACGAGAGCACCAAACGGAAGTTAGAATCCGTCATGGCGCCGCTCCTCGGTTACTCAGGAAAGGGTGTAAAAGAAACGCTCACTTCACATTTGGTTCCGTTAAGAACCTTATAAGGTCTTGTTAGCTACACATCATCTGCATTGATTTAAGTTATGTTTTCATGCCAAAACATTTCTTCAAGCATCAATAAATTCAAGTATTAGCATAAAATATTCAATTATTCATAGACTAAAGAAGTTATTATAATGTAGAAATAAAGCTGACATGAAGCCGAAATAAAATAAAATAAAACAATTAAATAAGAATATTAGATGAAAATGTACTAAAATACTTAATAAAATAAAAGCTGTATGGCAAAAATATTTCTTTTTAAATGACAAAAGCACATCAAATTATTAAAACTCAAGCTAAACTTTAAATGTATAGAACCTTCTATTGATGCATATAAGTTTTATTTTAATGCCAAAAGCATTTCAAACATATTTGAATAAAATTCTTAACACCAATAATTCAAATATTAGCCTAAAATAATTATTTTTTACTGATAAATATATTACTTAAATATTTTTTAATACTGTACATTATTATATAAATAATAAAAAATGAAATTAAATATTAGATGAAAAATTTAAATAAAAAATTATAACTAACTGAAAAAAGTACTAAAATCGCTAATACTAAAACCGAAATAAAAATAAAGCTATAAAATAATTACAATGATAATAATAAAAATGACAAAAGAACATGAAATTACTAAAACAACATATTGTTTGGCAATGTCAGATTTTTTAATGTTCATCCAATCTCATTTAGTAAATTACTTTTTAAAGATTTAAAGATGTTTTCTTTAAGAGAATATCAGAAATATAACACATTTCAGATAGCCTAGATGAACAAAAATCTGGCTCTAAACTGATATAAATAAAATAAAAAAAAATATATATATATATATTATTGGTGGGCCGTTATCGGCGTTAACGTGCTGCGTTAACGTGAGACTCTTATCGGCGATAAAAAAAATATCGCCGTTAATCTATTCTCAAAGTTGGGTTGGGAGCTGGGTCTATACTACGCAAGCTATGATGACTTTCACCCTGATATTTTAGCGCGGATGTATACCTAGCCGAATTGCACTGTAGGGGGCGAGAACGAGTCTTCGAACTAGAGGCTCGCAGTCCGTGATGGACAGATTGTTAACGGCTGGTCTGTGTGGTAATACACTCGGACAGGACATCCAAACGCTCACCTATCATTCATCAACCTCAAATATGGCTTTTCCTCTGAAAGATGTATGTAGTAGCAACTTTACATGGCCGCTCAATATGATGTTAACCTAGAGAAATGTGCGCTATTGAAGTGTTTGTGTGGAAGCGCGTTTGCGCAGGACAGGCTCCGGTGCGCTCACTTGCTCTTAAAATCTCCGTCATTTTTGGTCATACAGATAAAAGTAGCCTAATACATCTTTCGAATCTGTAAAGACTCTACGTTTATTTGTGTGCACTCAGAATAACAACGAAACGTTGCGCTTTTAAGCAAACAGGATGCGCTTTAGGTCTCATGTGAACTTGAGAATTCACTCCCGTGTCACCCTCTGCTTCGAACCTGTGTGTATGCCTAACGTTACTGTGAAATTACCACATCAGACGTGACGTGCTAACATGGATGCAGCTATGAAGCCGCCGGGTTTGCTTCAGGGAAAATT
>CM049829.1:2691119-2736119 GCA_027422435.1 Schizopygopsis pylzovi | reverse complement strand
GATAGTTTAAGGAATAAATCGAAGGAAACTAAATATGTCAATATTCTCTCTAAATGTAAATGTCTTGTATTAACACTTCAACGTTTGAAAATACAACTTCAATAGACTTCATTACTTTATCATTCATTTTACTAATGGATTGCACGTCTTTGCTCCCAATAATTATTTGTTATTGTTTTCCAGTGCAAATGTCAAATGTGTGATTACATAAAATATATTTACTTAAGAAGAACAATGACCTGAGACGTCTTGTTTGTGGTGAAATTGATCAAAACAAAGTGAGTTTATGATTAAAACAAGAACAAATATCTGCCGAGGGGGTGAGAAAATCGATTTAATTCACAGAGAAAACAAGTTGATTTTTCTGACCCCGTTGACAGATATTTGTTCTGGTTTTAAGCATAAATTCACTTGATTTATTTATAATACAAGACTTCATCATTTGCATCTCAAGTAACTGTATCTCAGTTTAAGGATGTTTAGATGTTTATAAAAGGAAAAAAAAAATACTGAGGAAAATATAATTTTTTTGCAATGCATACAATATTTAATGCCATGAATTTACAAACTTAAGACTTTCTTAAGACTTTAATTTGTGAAAGGGTGAATTAAGACTTTTGAAGACCTTTTTAAGACCAAGTAAAGACAATTACATTTACTGTACCTTCTGATCACAAAATATTTTCACACATTTATTTGAGAAGCAAACTGACCTCATAAAAGAAGCCCTTTTTCATGAGAAACTGAATGAAGTCAGTTTATGATTAAAACAAGGACAAATATCTGCTAATAAACTCATAAATGCAATAGTTCATAAGGAAAGCGAGTCCGAGTTGATTATTTAAACCCCACTGACAGATGTTTGTTCTTGTTATAAGCATAAACTCACTTCATTTCGTTCAGTTTCTCAGAAAACAAGACTTCATATGTTCAGTTTGCATTGCAAATAAATGTATCTTGATTTAAGATTGTTTAGATATTTGTACTGGGAAACCAAACAGAATTATACTGATGAAGATGTTCATTTTTTTTGCAATGCATGCAACATTTAATGCCATGGCTTTATGAATTGAAGACTTTCTGCTTCACTGTAAGACCTTTAAGGCCCTGATGTGTGGAAGGGCAAATTAAGACTTTTACATTTTTAAGACCAAATAAAACATTAAGCAGTACGTCAATATGCTCTCTACTAACTTCAATATATCTCCATTAGTTTTTCATTCATTTGACTAAAAACATGTCTTGAATAGCTCGGCTCCAAAACACCAGGACATGGAAATAACTCAACTGGACCTTCTGAACACAAAACAGTTCTTCCTCTTCTCTTGTTTTACAGTGCAAATGTCTAAAGAGTCTTAAATCAAGATCATAGACGGAGTTTCACATTTTTGCCTGGGGGGGCACCTACCATGAGCTCTGATTTTTATTTTTTTTACATGAATTACAAATAATTAAGCCTTAACATACTCATTAAATACGATAATGCAAATAAAATGAGACAATGTGAAAATATTTTTGTATTCATAGATCTGACAAAATCGATTGGCTCTGATCTGGGGGGGCAGTGCCCCCCCTGGCCCCCCCCCAAACTCCGCCTATGATCAAGATACATTTATTTGACAACCAAAATTACATGAAATAAGACGCCTTATTTTATGAGAAACTGATGAAAATGAAGTGATTTTCTGATTAAATCAAGAACAAATATCTGCCAATAAACTCATCAAATCAATAAGTTCAAACAGAAAACGTTGATTTGTGACCACAATTACAGAAGTTTGTTCTTATTTTTAAGCATGAACTCACTTAATTTTGTTTGATTTTTCAGAAAACAAGACTCCATATCTTCATTTTGCATCTCAAGTAAATGTATATTGATTTAAGGATGTTTCGATATTTGTGCTGGAAAAACAGAGCAGAAATATTGAGAAGATATTCATTTTAATCACTGCATGCAACATTCAATGCCATGACTGTATAAGACCTTGTGCTCTGATTTAAACCCTTTTTAGGAATTCATTGGTTGAAGGGGTGAAACAAGACGTTTTAAGACTGATTATGACATGAGCTCATTAACATATGAGTGCAATCATTTGCATATCATTTCAGTCCAGTTGCATGGAGTAACTCCTCCCCACAGTGAATGGTTTTGTTTTGTGCATCAGTTCAGTCGGTCTTTCGTGAATTGTGAGGATATTTTTGTGCAGCTCACCAGAGGAAGTGGGAAGCCGCTGTATTGGCGTCCGGCGTTCCAGCCTTTGGGTTGGTTTTCTCCATCCTCGTACTCCGCCGGAAGCCATCTGGACAAGCCGGTGTTGGCTGCTCCCCAATGCGGGTTCTTCCTAAAAACACAGAGCATGTGACTGAAAATATCTCATGACATTGCATTTTTAAAGAATATAAGGGAACACCTGCTGTGATAAGAGCGTACAGGTGATGCATTACTGCAATTCATATTCTCACATTATTTGCAACAATGCATTGTACGTCACTAGTCTGTAATTCTACACTGAATGGTCTCAAAATGACAGGACCTGACTAATAATGGCATTGCATACTGTGTATCTCATTTTCTGGCTCAATGCAATGCATAAAATCTCTCACTAACTGAACATAACCAAATATTCTCATTCTTTAAATGTTTTTGCCCATGCATTTTGGATTTGAACTAGAATAACTGAGAACTAAGAACTGCTTAGTTGCCCTAACAGTACTTGACGAATCACAGCATCACACATGATATGTGCATTTTAGAGGCTTTCACCAGATTTGTATGCACTTCAATTATTTAGTCATAAATGTAGTACAAATATTCCATTTGGTCTCATAAAAACGGCATGTTTTTACACTTTCTGAAGAAAATGTGAGTGATTTTTTCCTGTGCAAAACTCAAACACCACAGTCAAATAATTTATTAATATAGTGCTTTATACAATACAGATCATTTCAAAGCTTCACGTTAATAACAACAGTGTTAATGTTGTAAAATTAATCAATTATGAAACATATTTAATTTCAGCTGTAAAGCAGAAGATTAGTGAAATCATAAAATTTAAAATATAATATATTTTTTAAAGTAAAGTAGTAAAAATTCAACCCTCACTAAAAACTATTAAAATGATAAGAATGTCAAAATTTAATTAAATAAACAATTTCCAACAAAACGTTAATCAATATAATTAAACCTTTACTAGAAATGTTTTAAACCATGCAAATATAAAATGATAATAAACACTTTTTACATTAAAACAGGTCAAAATACAACACTTTCTAAAAATGATTAAAATCATAAGAATGAAAAATGTAAATAAATAAGTTGCAAAATAAAAGCTAATTGAAATAAAGCACTTACTAAAATGTATTAAATCATAAAAAGCTAAATTTTAATAAATATTTATTAAAAAAAAATCTAAATAAAAGAGTCAACATAAAACACTAAAATTAATTGAATAAAATAATTCATTCAAAATTAAAATATTTTAAAATAAAACTGTCAAAATGTAACACTTATTAAAAATGATTAAAATCAGAAGAGTGTAAAATTGGAAGAAGAAAAGTTTTCTTATGATGTCAAGTCAAAAAGAAAAAAAAGTCCATCATGTCAATGTGATATTTTAATAATTATATTTGGGATTGATGAGAACAAACGCTAGCGTATGAAAAACAGTTATAGTGTTTGTCGAGCTCCAGTAATAATTTGGAGAAATGTTTAATAGTATTAGATGCATGTCACACCACACTCAACTTCTCATAAAACATAGATTTAATCAGCACTAATGATATTTGTGCATTCAAATATATAATTTGAAGCATCAGAACTGGACGGACATGGCACATTTCCTTCTGCAAATGTAAAATTAATGCTATAAATCTTGCTAACCGAGCCAGTGTGGAGAACCGAGATTAATTTCCCCAAAACCATATCAATCAGCATAATAAAGGAACAGATAAGGAAAATACATATCTGGAGTTTATTCTGATTTAAATCTGTTTATATGATTACAGACAGCTCTTTCAGCTCAATGCAAATGAATCCACGCGGCAAAACCTGGTATTTGTGTCTTGTCTGCAGTACAAATATACAGACATTCTTAAATCATGATATATTTACATGATATGCAAAATGACTTACGGTATTGAGTCATGTTTTCTGAACAATATATCAAACTGAAGTGCATTTGTGCATAAAACAAGAAAAACATCCACCAATGGGGTCAGAAAAATTATCTTAATTCAAAAGGAACATTTTTTTTCAGTCTTTTCTGTTTGTTGTATGCAATTTGTTTCTGAAGTAAATGTATCTTGATTCAAGAATGTTTCGATATTTTACTGCAAAACAAGAGAAAAATTGATTATAAAATCATTTTCACAGTCTGAGAAGCAAGCATAAACTCACTTATATTCATGTTTCTCATGAAAACATGCAAACGGCGTTTTGTTTCTCAAGTAAATGTTTCTTGAGTTCATAACATTTAGATATTATTTGTACTGGAAGACAATACAATGGAGGGAAATACACGTTTCTTGTGTAGTATTTTTGTATTGTTTTCTTAAACGTAATGATTTTCTTATTTAGTACTTGTGTCTTGTTTGTTTAGTATTTTTGTCAAGCATAATTACATGAGATATTAAGTCTTTTTTCTAAAAAATATATAAAAATGAAATGAACAGCTTAAAAAAGGACAAATATAGAGAAGAGAAAACACGATAATTTTTGCTGACCTCACTGGCAGATATTATTTCTTGCTTAATGGAAATTTTTTTTTCAGAAAACAAGATTTAATTTTGGAAATCAAGACAAAAATACTGAAAAGATATATATAGAACATATAATACATAAAATATTAAGTCTTGAAAATATACATCAAAATTAAGTGAAAGTATTATTCAATTTATGCATAAACATCCTAAATAAGAACTGACTTAAAATAGAAAACAGCATTATTTTTCTGACCCAATATACAAATATATTTTTCTTGTTTTATGCCTATACTCATTTCATTTGGACATATTTGTTTCAGAAAATAAGGCATGTAATACAGTATAATACCTTCATAAAATCTCACATTATATAATATTTCTCATATATATATATTGTATATACACTAAAGTGTAGATATTAGAACTTGGAAACAAGACAAAAATAGTGTTTAGGAACATTTTTTGCAGTGCAAACTCACATTGCAGTTGCAGCAGATGACGTCTTTCATGACCTGTGTGAGCGGGTATGAATATTTAAGGTTTAGACGTTATTTTTATACTGTTTAGTGATATTCTCATCTGGTAGAAGCTCTGACCCGCAGGTCATCTTATCATATCAACATGATCCTCTCCACAAAAGGCCGCGGAGCTGTTAACCGAGGTTCTGATTTCTGTGCTCTCAAACGCTGCATTATGGATGAATTATTAAGATGGGAGTCAGATACCTGTTATTGCAGACTCCAGAGATACTGCGGTATTTTCCATCTTTGGCGCAGGTGGTGGGATGGAGAGTGCGAGGGCATCCAGACAGGTTTGCTATCCGCTCCACTGCCTTCATGGAAAGGAGCTCTTGAAAAGGAGTTAATGTGTTTACGAATGCAACTCAAACACTGAAGGGTAAACAGTCCACTGAGGATTGCGTGGATACAGCACCATTGATTAAATCTGACATTTAAAGCACTTCCGAGATGATGCTTCTGCATTATTCCACAGTTATAGAGCTGGATCTCTAGTACATGCCGCGCAAAATAACACGCTAACACCCCGCAGCGGCCACATCAAGTGTTTAGACACTTATACATGCATTAGATCAAGTGTCATCGTGCTCAGGAGCTTTTATTAAATGGATAGTTCATGCAAAAATGAAAATTTGCTGTTATTTTACTCACCTTCTGGTCAGATGTAGGTTATTTGTTTTCTCAGTCGAACAGTAAAGAACATTTTTAGCTCAAACCGTGGTCCTTGGTGATTCATTAAATGCTAATCAGCAGCTTCCAGCTCTTTGAGAGTCAAATAAAGCATATCAGGCAACACTAAACAACTACCCGTGACTTCTGACGATATACTGAGGTCTTATGAAGCGAAACGATCGGTCTGTGCAAGAACTGAAGATTATTTTACAACAGACCCATGAGCCGCTGATATGAACATGCATGAACCCAGCGTTGGATAGAGGAGAGTAATGAAAGATTTGATGGTTTCTCATTGTTTGTGTAAAAAGATGAGCTAATGAAGACTAGTTTATTTACTCTATATGCTTTAGACATGTAAATCATCCACATTTCACATCATTATTGGGTGCTTTAATAATAAAGTATAATAATAAAGTGCTTTAATAATGTGTATACGTTACATCATTGGTTGATTATGTTAAATGATCCAAACTCAGTCCTAGAAGGCCGGTGTCCTGCAGAGTTTAGATCCAACTTGCCTCAAAACACCTAAAGTGTCTAGTATGCTCAGATGATGTTTCAGGTGTGTTTGATAAGGGTTGGAGCTGAACTTCTGCAGGACACCGGCCCTCCAGGACCACGTTTCGAGACCTCTGTCCTAAAGAAACCATAGTACAATATAACCTTCCCAAGTAAGGCTGTGTAGCATATAAACACCTTCAGGTCTGTGTATCTGTGTGTGTGGACGCGCATGCATTTGTTTGCTGTTTGCCTTAGGCCATATCTATTTGCTATATAATACATATATCCCCCGGGGATGAGGGATATAGACAGTGTTACAGGTGTTCATTTAGTTCAGTCAGAGAACAAACAATTAATGATTGAAAAATTAAAGAAATTAAAAATGTGAATTTTTTGTATTTGTTTCAATTGCTGGGCGGTATGGCAAAATAATAAGAGGCTGTGGATTACAGGTAATAGTGTTGTCAATAATATTCAGTTGTTTGCACAGACCGATTGTTTCGCTTCAGAAGACCGTTAGGAGTCATGTGAATTAATCATGCAGCTGCTGGCTTGCATTTTATGAATCACCAAGAAACAAGGTTTCAACCAAAGACTTCTTTACTGTTCAACTCTAGAAAGAAAGTCACTTCCTAAAGGTGTGTTCACACCAGACGCGAATGACGCGAGTTGGACGCTTGAACATTTTGAGTTTACACGCTTCATTCGCGCTGAAATTCACTACACAACAGACGTGAATGCGCGTCATGGGAGGGGCTTCTGCAGGCAGCTCCAGTCTCGTTGCAAAATGTATTCCTGTTTTTGTAAAAGTACGAAGATGTATATACAGCTCCGGGTAACCACATACAACCACAATAAATTTGTCCTCTTCTTTCTTTTCTTTTTTTAACGGCGGTTGGCATCCAGCTTATTGGTGCATTCCCTTCTGTTCCGGAGTGTGGATCAACGTTTATATAAAAAAAAAAAAACACTAAATAAAACCCTTAATTATTACTAATTACCTTTCCTTCTTTACCCTCATATCCTATAATAAAGCCCAGTTTCCTTTAAAAATACTATTAATTCTCTCACCTGTGCTCTATCACTCATACCTAGGGTTGTTTTAAAAGTGAGTTTCTTTACCCCTACCTCCTTCAGATTATTTTCCATTATCTCTCTCTCCCTCTGTTATCTCCTACAATGTAGAATTACATGTTCCACTGATTCCTCTTCCTGACATTCCTCACACAGGCCCGTCTGATGTTTCCCTATCATTTTTTACGTTTTATTTAGAGCATAATGTCCCAGCCTTAATCTTGTTAATACAATTTCCTCTTTTCTGTTTCCACTTCCTACATTATTTACTTTGACACTCTTTTGAATTTGGTATAGATGTCTCCCTTTCCCCTCATTATCCCACATTTCTTGCCATTCGTGGTTAACTTTTTCCCAGATTATGCACTTCACTTCCGCTTTACTGATTCTTATTTGCATTTCTACCTTTTCCTTTTTCAAGGCCTTCTTTGCGACTAAATTTGTCCTCCATTGTTGTTTGGGATTTTCTGCCTCCGCTCGTAATGACGTCACTGCTAGAGCAAGCTCCTGATTGGTTAACGCGGCGCGAATATCCACCAAAATTCTGATTTTGCGAATCGCGCGGGAAAAACGCTCAATTCGCGCCGCCTCATTCGTGCCATTCGCGCCGCAGGATTGTCTTTCGCGTCCTTGCATTGACTTAACATGTAAATCATTTGCGCGATTCGCGTCATTCGCGTCTGTTGTGAACGCACCTTAAGTGTGGCCTAAAGTTGAGAAAACTAAGAGCAAATTGTCATTTTTGAGTGAACTGTCCCTTTAACTTCACTGTGATAATCTGATGCAATACATTCAGACACTTATCTTTGGGGTCGAGCCAAGGTACGTATAAGAGCCTGACCTGACACAGCCAGTGATCTTGTATGTCTCCTGCTCGCCTCCTCCTCTAAAGGCCCTAAAGTCTCGTGAACGATCTCTGCTGATTTGGAGATGTGCTGTGTTTCTGATGCCGGCCGTCTGGAGAGCGTGTGCATGTGTAAAGACTGAGGATCAAACCTGCAACTCAGAGAAAAAGAGGCAAATACTGTCCCTACTGTCTTTATTAGGAGATCAAATGATTATGGACTGTTTTCTCACCCTTGTGAAGTTTGATCCAGAGCAGCATTGACCATCTGAACACTCTCTCGGAAGGACGATATAATCAAGCTCTCAGGAACAACTAGTTTCCAGAGAAAATCAATTGTGAAGATTACTAATTAAATATGAAACCAATCATAAAAGTTATAAGAGGTACAATAATACAATCTAATTGGTTAAAATATAAAAAATATTAATCATAATAATATTAACATTAACAATAATAATTATAAGTGTTACATTTTTTTAATAGCTAATATTATATATATAAAAATTATATTTATAATAATAAAATACTACTAATTCTACTACTAACTACTACTAATAATAATTATTATCATCCTATACATATATCAGTATATACATAATAACAACTAATATAATAATAGTAATAATAATAATAACAATTATTAGTATTAATATTAAATGAATATATTATATATTTACACACATTTTGTTAATTAATTAATGAGTACATATGTACACATTAATTGTTATAATTATTATTAGCAGTATAATAATATTAAACATTTTATTATTATTACATATACATTACTACTACTATACACACACTTGTGTTTGTTATGTTACTGCTGTCACTTCCCATTAATTAAAGCAATAATCAACTTAAGGTTGTGTCATCAAGAGAGATACTTCCAGAAATACACATTATCATTGCAAAAAAGTGTCAGTGTTGTAAATTGAATTAAACTGCTCGTTTCCTTTAGTGATGTGATATGAAATGTACAATATTCAGATTCACTCAGGTTTTACATTAATGTAATGTGCCTAGGGTGGGCTTATGAATACAGACTATAATTTGACGTCTTGCCATTCGTGCCTGGTTTGCGAGAAACGTCCCCATTTCACCTCTGATTATGCGGCATCAAATCCAGCGTGCTCTTCCTGTGGGGCCGACAGCACAAACAAACCACAGCCCAAACTCTGGACCGGGAGTGATGACATTCCCACCGGGAGTCTACTGTCGTTACATAACATGCATCCTAATACAAACCAACAGCCCAAACTCTGGACCGGGAGTGACGACATTCCCACCGGGAGTCTACTGTCGTTACATAACATGCATCCTAATACAAACCACAGCCCAAACTCTGGACCGGGAGTGACGACATTCCCACCGGGAGTCTACTGTCGTTACATAACATGCATCCTAATACAAACCAACAGCCCAAGCTCTGGACCGGGAGTGACGACATTCCCACCGGGAATCTACTGTCGTTACATAACATGCATCCTAATACAAACCACAGCCCAAACTCTGGACCGGGAGTGATGACATTCCCACCGGGAATCTACTGTCGTTACATAACATGCATCCTAATACAAACCAACAGCCCAAACTCTGGACCGGGAGTGACGACATTCCCACCGGGAATCTACTGTCGTTACATAACATGCATCCTAATACAAACCACAGCCCAAACTCTGGACCGGGAGTGATGACATTCCCACCGGGAATCTACTGTCGTTACATAACATGCATCCTAATACAAACCAACAGCCCAAACTCTGGACCGGGAGTGATAACATTCCCACCGGGAATCTACTGTCGTTACATAACATGCATCCTAATACAAACCAACAGCCCAAACTCTGGACCGGGAGTGATGACATTCCCACCGGGAATCTACTGTCGTTACATAACATGCATCCTAATACAAACCAACAGCCCAAACTCTGGACCGGGAGTGACGACATTCCCACCGGGAATCTACTGTCGTTACATAACATGCATCCTAATACAAACCAACAGCCCAAACTCTGGACCGGGAGTGATGACATTCCCACCGGGAGTCTACTGTCGTTACATAACATGCATCCTAATACAAACCAACAGCCCAAACTCTGGACCGGGAGTGATGACATTCCCACCGGGAGTCTACTGTCGTTACATAACATGCATCCTAATACAAACCAACAGCCCAAACTCTGGACCGGGAGTGACGACATTCCCACCGGGAGTCTACTGTCGTTACATAACATGCATCCTAATACAAACCAACAGCCCAAACTCTGGACCGGGAGTGATGATATTCCCACCGGGAGTCTACTGTCGTTACATAACATGCATCCTAATACAAACCACAGCCCAAACTCTGGACCGGGAGAGATGATATTCCCACCGGGAGTCTACTGTCGTTACATAACATGCATCCTAATACAAACCAACAGCCCAAACTCTGGACCGGGAGTGACGACATTCCCACCGGGAGTCTACTGTCGTTACATAACATGCATCCTAATACAAACCAACAGCCCAAACTCTGGACCGGGAGTGACTATATTCCCACCGGGAGTCTACTGTCGTTACATAACATGCATCCTAATACAAACCAACAGCCCATCTACTCTTTACATGAAGACAGCAGCTTAACAAAACCATCCCGCTCACCATCTGACCTTCCGATTACGTGCCGAGACCTGCAATTTCTCAGGAAATATCCCAAGGGCCTCCGCAGAAGATGTCATTACAGAAATTTGGCACCAGATGTGTTTGGAACATTGGGTCTGGAAACGGTCAAACTAAATGTCAGCAGGTATAAAATAACCCGAGATGAATCCGTCACCAGCTGGCGGTACGAATAAGACGCCGTGTCGAGTTCTGGTAATTGCTACTCAATCCCGCTCGCAGGGCTTTGCTTAGTAGGTTCAAGGAGTAACAATTAACCACAAAAGAACATCTTAGTTTGTCTAGACCCATGTTTCGAGGGAAATACATCACAAGTAACGGGAGTAATCAGATTACTTTGTTAAAGTAACCAGTAAAGTAATGCATTACTTTTTAATTTACAAGAAGAGTTACTGAGTTATTAAACACAATGTGCATTTACTCATCTCACTTGAAACAGATTCAGTATTCCTCAAAATTAATAAAAACTATGGAATGCAAACTCAGAATATGATGCAAACCTGCATATAAATAACACAAATGTCTTTTATGTATTTAATCCCATTTTATTAGCCAGGCTTTGCTTCTGACGTTCGATGATCCAGTTCAAACATACTAATGAGTATGATGAAAAAAATGACTTTAGATAAAAATAACATTCGTGTTTCTTTCTTCTTTTTATTTGATTGAGAAGAAAGTGTTCAATTCTTCATGCAATCCATGAAAGGTTTGTGGATTTGCATTTCATTCAGCCTGAGGCTTATTCATTTCATTTGCCAAAAATAGAACTTTTTATATCAAAAACAAACAAGCAACCCCAATGCCAGATGAGTAAAAGTGACATCTTCATTTACTTTCCATAAAAAGTGATTTAACACAATTACTTACTTTTTTAGAGAGTAACACAATATTTAATGCAGTACCTTTCCATAAAAAGTAAGTAACACAATTAGTTACTTTTTTAGAGAGTAACACAATATTTATTGCAGTACTTTCCATAAAAAGTAACACAATTAGTTACTTTTTTAGAGCATAACGCAATATTTAATGTAGTACTTTCCATAAAAATGAACTAAGTAACACAATTAGTTACTTTTTAGAGAGTAACACAATATTTAATGCAGTCCTTTTCATAAAAATTAACTAAGTAACACAATTAGTTAATTTTTTAGAGAGTAACAATATTTAATGCAGTACTTTCCATAAAAAGTAACTAAGTAACACAATTAGTTACTTTTTTAGAGAGTAACACAATATTTAATGCAGTCCTTTTCATAAAAAGTAACACAATTAGTTACTTTTTTAGAGCATAACGCAATATTTAATGAGTACTTTCCATAAAAATTAACTAAGTAACATAATTTAGTTACTTCTTTTTATTTGATTGAGTAAGACAAGTGTTCAATGCAGTACTTTCCATAACAAGTAACTAATGTAAACAGGTTTGGTTGAGCTTTTCTTAGAGAGTAACGCAATATTTAATGCAGCCTGAGGCTTATTCATAAATGTTCGGTAAGTAACACAGTAGCTTCTTACATTTTCAGAGAAGTAGAACAATATTTATACGCAGTACTTTCCATAACAAGTAACACCAATTAGTTACTTTTTTAGAGGAGTAACACAAGTGACATCTTAATTTACTTTCCATAAAAATTAACTAAGTAACACAATTAGTTACTTTTTTAGAGAGTAACGCAATATTTAATGCAGTACTTTCCATAAAAATTAACTAAGTAACAAAATTAGTTACTTTTTTAGAGAGTAACGCAATATTTAATGCAGTACTTTCCATAAAAATTAACTAAGTAACAAAATTAGTTACTTTTTTAGAGAGTAACGCAATATTTAATGCAGTACTTTCCATAAAAATTTACCAAGTAACAAAATTAGTAACTTTTTTAGAGAGTAACGCAATATTTAATGCAGTACTTTCCATAAAATTAACCAAGTAACAAAATTAGTTACTTTTTTAGAGAGTAACGCAATATTTAATGCAGTACTTTCCATAAAAATTAACTAAGTAACAAAATTAGTTACTTTTTAGAGAGTAACGCAATATTTAATGCAGTACTTTCCATAAAAATTAACTAAGTAACAAAATTAGTTACTTTTTTAGAGAGTAACGCAATATTTAATGCAGTACTTTCCATAAAAATTAACTAAGTAACAAAATTAGTTACTT
Organism: Schizopygopsis pylzovi; assembly: GCA_027422435.1. Taxonomy (NCBI): domain Eukaryota; kingdom Metazoa; phylum Chordata; class Actinopteri; order Cypriniformes; family Cyprinidae; genus Schizopygopsis; species Schizopygopsis pylzovi. The sequence continues at coordinate 2,722,981 of CM049829.1, read as the reverse complement.
TTTTAGAGAGTAACGCAATATTTAATGCAGTACTTTCCATAAAAAGTAACACAATTAGTTACTTTTTTAGAGCAGTAACGCAATATTTAATGCAGTACTTTCCATACAAAATTAACTAAGTAACAAAATTTAGTTACTTTTTTAGAGAGTAACGCAATATTTAATGCAGTACTTTCCATAAAAAGTTACTAAGTAACAAATTAGTTACTTTTTTAGAGAGTAACGCAATATTTAATGCAGTACTTTCCATAAAAATTAACTAAGTAACAAAATTAGTTGCTTTTTTAGAGAGTAACACAATATTTAATGCAGTACTTTCCATAAAAATTAACACATATAATGCAGTAATCCATAAAAGTAACACAATTAGTTACTTTTTAGAGAGTAACACAATATTTATTGCAGTACTTTCCATAAAAAGTAACTAAGTAACAAATTAGTTACTTTTTTAGAGAGTAACGCAATATTTAATGCAGTACTTTCCATAAAAATTAACTAAGTAACAAAATTAGTTACTTTTTTAGAGAGTAACACAATATTTAATCGCAGTACTTTCCATAAAAAGCTAAGTACACAATTAGTTACTTTTTTAGAGCGTAACGCAATATTTAATGCAGTACTTTCCATAAAAAATAACTAAGTAACAAAATGTGTTACTTTTTTTCGAGAGTAACGCAATATTTAATGCAGTACTTTCCATAAAAATTAATCTAAGTAACAAAATTAGTTACTTTTTTAGAGAGTAACGCAATATTTAATGCAGTACTTTCCATAAAAATTAACTAAGTAACAACAATATAGTTACTTTTTTAGAGAGTAACGCAATATTTAATCGCAGTACTTTCCATAAAAATGTAACTAAGTAACACAATTAGTTACTTTTTTAGAGAGTAACGCAATATTTAACGCAGTACCTTTCCATAAAAATTAACTAAGTAACACAATTAGTTACTTTTTTAGAGAGTAACGCAATATTTAATGCAGTACTTTCCATAAAAATTAACTAAGTAACACAATTAGTTACTTTTTTAGAGAGTAACACAATATTTAATGCAGTACTTTCCATAAAAATTAACTAAGTAACACAATTAGTTACTTTTTTAGAGAGTAACGCAATATTTAATGCAGTACTTTCCATACAAATTTAACTAAGTAACAAAATTAGTTACTTTTTTAGAGAGTAACACAATATTTAATGCAGTACTTTCCATAAAAATTAACCAAGTAACAAAATTAGTAACTTTTTTAGAGAGTAACGCAATATTTAATGCAGTACTTTCCATAAAAATTTACAAAGTAACAAAATTAGTAACTTTTTTAGAGAGTAACGCAATATTTAATGCAGTACTTTCCATAAAAATTAACTAAGTAACAAAATAAGTTACTTTTTAGAGAGTAACACAATATTTAATGCAGTACTCTCCATACAAATTAACTAAGTAACAAAATTAGTTACTTTTTAGAGAGTAACACAATATTTATTGCAGTACTTTCCATAAAAAGTAACACAATTAGTTACTTTTTTAGAGAGTAACGCAATATTTAATGCAGTACTTTCCATAAAAATTAACTAAGTAACAAAATTAGTTACTTTTTTAGAGAGTAACGCAATATTTAATGCAGTACTTTCCATAAAAATGAACTAAGTAACACAATTAGTTACTTTTTAGAGAGTAATGCAATAGTTTCCATAAAAAGTAACTAAGTAACACAATTAGTTACTTTTTAGAGAGTAATGCAATAGTTTCCATAAAAAGTAACTAAGTAACACAATTAGTTACTTTTTTAGAGAGTAACGCAATATTTAATGCAGTACTTTCCATAAAAAGTAACTAAGTAACACAATTAGTTACTTTTTTAGAGAGTAACGCAATATTTAATGCAGTACTTTCCATAAAAATGAACTAAGTAACACAATAAGTTACTTTTTTAGAGAGTAACACAATATTTAACACAGTACCTTTCCATAAAAAGTAACTAAGTAACACAATTAGTTACTTTTTTAGAGAGTAACACAATATTTAACGCAGTACCTTTCCATAAAAAGTAACTAAGTAACACAATTAGTTACTTTTTTAGAGAGTAACGCAATATTTAATGCAGTACTTTCCATAAAAAGTAACACAATTAGTTACTTTTTTAGAGAGTAACGCAATATTTAATGCAGTACTTTCCATAAAAATTAACTAAGTAACACAATTAGTTACTTTTTTAGAGAGTAACACAATATTTAACGCAGTACCTTTCCATAAAAATTAACTAAGTAACACAATTAGTTACTTTTTTAGAGAGTAACGCAATATTTAATGCAGTACTTTCCATAAAAAGTAAACTAAGTAACACAATTAGTTACTTTTTTAGAGAGTAACGCAATATTTAATGCAGTACTTTCCATAAAAATTAACCAGTAACAAATTAGTTACTTTTTTAGAGAGTAATGCAATATTTAATGCAGTACTTTCCATAAAAATTAACTAAGTAACAAAATTAGTTACTTTTTTAGAGAGTAACGCAATATTTAATGCAGTACTTTCCATAAAAATTAACCAAGTAACAAAATTAGTTACTTTTTTAGAGAGTAACGCAATATTTAATGCAGTACTTTCCATAAAAATTAACACAATTAGTTTCTTTTTTAGAGAGTAACGCAATATTTAATGCAGTACTTTCCATAAAAATTAACTAAGTAACACAATTAGTTACTTTTTTAGAGAGTAACACAATATTTAATGCAGTACTTTCCATAAAAATTAACACAATTAGTTACTTTTTTAGAGCGTAACGCAATATTTAATGCAGTACTTTCAATAAAAAGTAACTAAGTAACACAATTAGTTACTTTTTTAGAGAGTAATGCAATATTTAATGCAGTACTTTCCATAAAAATTAACTAAGTAACAAAATTAGTTACTTTTTTAGAGAGTAAAGCAATATTTATTGCAGTACTTTCCATAAAAAGAAACACAATTAGTTACTTTTTTAGAGAGTAACACAATATTTAACGCAGTACTTTTGAAAGGGTCTACACGTGTCAGTATCACATATAAGCTGAAATGCATGTGAAAGACGTCACATACGCTGAGATGAATTCAGTGAAGCTGTGCTCAGAACACAGAACATCATGACAGAGGTTAAATGCATCAGAACGCCAGCCATGTCCTCGCTGACCTGGGATCAAAGAGAGATGCTTTTAATTGGACTACAAATACTGTAAGAGCAATACAAGTCAAATGACAGAAAAATAAAACGAAGTATTTAAACACTTAAACACTAATTATTCTGTACTTTATGGAACTAATGTGATCCTCTGCACACATTATGGAATGAACATAGTGTGATAAACTATGATTTATGATTCTGTATTTAACAACGATGATTTCAGAGAAGAAATCTTTCATATCTCATCCTAAAAGCAAATAGAATTGAAAAGAATTTTGAGAAATAGTCAAAAGTATATTTCAGTAATATTCTGCACATCTAATCAGTCATTTGCATTGGTATTAGCTGATTATTAAACACCTTAACAAATCTTATCATCTTCATTTGCCATTGTAAATCAGATATGAGATCTATATTTGTGTAATGCTGGATAATGTTAATTTGGCCTTATTTAATTATATTTATGCATTATCTGTTGATTAAGGATGAACTATGATGCAGAAAATTCTTGACAGCTAATTAATTTAATCTAAAAGCATTATTAAATAAAATTATAAAACATAACTTATACACGTGCAAACACTATCATTCAACAGTTTGGGTTGAGACAGGTTCTCTTTAATTAATACTTTTATTCATCAAGGACACATTAAATTAGTAAATAGTTTTTATAAAGGATCCTGTTTGAAATAAATGCTGTTATTTTGAACTTTATATTCATTAAACAATACTGAAAAATAAACTGCAAGACTGTTTCCACAAAAATATGAAGCAGCACAACTGTTTTTAACATTGATAATAATCAGAAATATTTCTCGAGCAGTAAATCAGTATATTAGAATGATTTCTGAAGATCACGTGACACTGAAGACTGGAGGAATGATGCTGAATAAATCACATGTACAATAGAATCACATAGAAAACACTTATTTTAAACTGTAAAATATTTCTCAATATTGCTGCTATATTTCATACCTCGTGTCTGTGAGGCGTTGGTCTGTTTCCCAGTCGGCTGTGTTCTGGTCTCGGCTGGGTTTTGCTCACTCGATGTGAACAGTCAAACTCTGCTGATTCCTCCCAAACCCTTGATTTTCAAGACTTCATGAAGCGTGGCGTTCGAGTGGCCCTCTCTAAACACAACACCGCCTCTGAAATCATGATTATCAGCTCGTAGCAGATTTCAAACATGACGATTCACACAACCTTATTGGAATAATCTAATACAGACCCATTTTCATTTTTGTGCCTGGAATATTTCTATAAACGACACTCTTTTATGTCTTGACATCATCTCATTTTCAGGGAAAGGTCCGTCTGTGGATTCACTCAACTAATTATTTTAGCAGTATGTCTGCGGTAGATGAGGAATGACCTGATGATTTTGGCATAACTCAGTCCGATCTTTGGCTGGATCCATAATTAAAGTAAATCAAGTCATTAATCTATCTTAATAACAAAGCATATTATGACTTCATTAGGATTAATTGCACTTGATCTGATGTCTTTGCGCAAGTAATCATCTAAAAGCATGTAAAGAGTGTTTAAATCATTCATTTATAAGAGTTCACGTCACAAATGCCCTATAACAATGTCATAAATATAAAAGACTGTGACTAAAGTACATTACATTGTCTGAGGAAAGACTGCGACACTCACCTACATAACTCCAGGGTGTTGTCATGAATTAAGTTACAAACTCAATCATAATGCACAATGTTTCCATCTAACATATATTTTGATGTGAAACTCGTCGTATTAATGAAGTGTTTCACTAGTTAGCAGTACACCAGTTACCTCACATGAACACGTTCATAGATTTGTGTTGGATGTTTTCTTTGGAACGGAAATATAGATATTTTATTTGTAAACATCATACTTTTTTCCACTTATTTCAGTTAGTCATAAAACAGTGTCATGTAAACATGGCTAAAAAATGAATGAAAAGCGGAGGAACAGATAAACTGATTCCACTGAGAGTCATTTACAGTATGTGGTGTTTGTTCACCAAGAGCAAGTGCTTTAGCGGTTTAGATTACAAGAACACTGTGTTAGTTTCACAGAATTTACAAGTTCAACAGTTAAAAAGGTTTCACAAATACAAATCCTTTAAGACAAGTAACCATTTTTACTATAGCTAATACACGTGTAGTAACCATGTTTTTGAAACTGTATTATTAATTATATTTCTTTTGTATAACCACAGTTCTACTATACAAAACCATGGTTAATTTGTGGTTACCATGGTTTAAGTGTGTTGCCAGGTTATATATTTACATCTTGAGAGGACACATTGGATGATTATGGAGATGCAGTCTTCACTGCTTTAGGATGAACAGAACTGTGGGTAGTTTTCATGTCTACTCGTCTAGATCAACTCTGAATAGAGGCATATTTGTGTTTTCTGTATGTCAAATTTAGCAGGGAGCACAAATTATTTACGTTATATTTTCCAATATTCTCTTTTGAGTAGTCAAAGAATCACTTGCAGAATTACATGAACACTAAAAAAATCTGACATTGCCAAACGAGCGAATTAATCGTTCTTAGAAGAGACAAAAACAGCAAATCATAAGTGTGTGACTTATATTATAATTATACCCATACGTTTTTTGTGAAATCTTCAGCCTCATTAATCTGTTGTTTGACCTCTTCATATTTAAGGAGGGAACTGCTGTATAGTTTCTGAAGTCGGATATCACTTGTTATGATTTTCAAGGGTGTAGGATTTAGTTGAGATGCTCTGACATGTCACACCAATATCAGTCACTACTAAATAAATAATTTCCCCAAGCAATAATTTTGATCAAACAAATTTGGGAAGCTCCAGATTCTCAATGTGACCGCATCTTGAGAGCTACATCAACACTATGCTTGCCTTAGTAAACAGCACTAATTGGCCAGAAAACACCTTAATGATGTGTAAATATTGCCGTCTCACAGGTCTGATGTTCCTGTACCTCAGAGCGACTGGCATCAATGATACTTGACAGAAACAAAAGCACCCGCTCATGTGACGCACCGCTGCGGCTCCTGAGCTCTTCAGAGATTCAAGTGCCCTGGATGTGCAGTGATCGAGTGATGCACATCGAGTGACCCTGCTGGCTGAATCAATCCAGACTTTCACTCCAATGTTTCTTCCTCAGTCTCTGGAGTTTAATTCAGCGTTGATCCGCCTCTCCGAAGCCCAGCAGACCGCAGCATTCACTCGAGTCCAGCGCGTCACTATATGAGTGCATTACATAACCAGTTTCAAGACGCTTTGCTGATTTTTGATTTCTGAGGCATCATCATTTTTTACAGATACTTGCTTTATAATTAGCGTCTAATGACATTCACACATTTTACAGCATTTTAACACTTTTCAAGGCCATGATGTTGTAATACTAGCTGCATTCACTGCTTGAACAAAAAGAAGAACTCATTTCACGATTCACAGATTTTATACTGCAAATTAAATTAAGATGACAATCAATAATTCATCACAGTGTGTTTTCTGGTATAATTATAACTATGCCTTATGTTCTGTGAAGCCAGTGAGTGCATGAGTAAAAAATAATAATAATCATATTGAAATAAGCTTGCTATTTTGCCTTCAAATTATTTTATGTTACTCTGTTTGGGATCAATTTGACCCTGAGCAAAAAACACACTGTGAAAAATAAATAAATAAATAAGGTAATTGAGGGACTATATAGCATTTGGAATATTAAACATTCAGATTTATTTGACAATTTAGGGTAAATTAATATTATTATATTAACATGATATTCCCTTTAAATTATTTTAACACACGCACACACATGCGCGCACACACACACACACACACACACACACACACACACACACACACACACACACACACACACACACACACACACACACACACTTTGATACTGAATTGACCCTGGCAAATACAAATAAAAACAAAACAAATAGTAAAATAAAGTATGTTTTAGAAACTATTTAAAATTGTTTCATATAAAATATATAAATATATTGTACCTATTTAGGCATACATAACCATTAACGGGTATGTACACATTTTTAGATGTGAATATTTTCTCTTGCATCTGAACACACACAAGAATCATGACGTATTCCGGCAGCAGTGAACGAATCATTCCTTTATTTGGAAAAGAACTGGAATAACATCAAACTAAACAGAAGAGTAGATCAGGGACCTTGATTTTTAGAAAATGTCAGTTTTCGAGTACAGTAGCTGGCAAGACTGTCTAATTACTGTTAATGAAAGCACTACTTCATAATAACACGTACTGTATCAAATCAGTGTAACTGTAATTCAAATGGAGAAAACCCCCAGACTCCTCTATATGACTGGCTGTTATTACTCTTTGTGCTAAATGAAGAGGTTTGAGGCGTTGAATAGAAAACAACAGGGTGAAAGAACACAGATTCATCTAGTTTGGTTGATTTTACAGCTGGAAGTCTCAGTTTCACCCGTTTTGCCTGTAAATTGTCAAATGCAGTTCATGCATGAATTCATAATGCTGTATGTCAACATCTGCTTTGCTACATAATCAGTTTAAGCATATGATTGATCATGTTAGAAGGTAAGAAAGAAATCATAACTCAAAGCATGTCAAAATATCATCTACTCAAAATGCTCCTTAAACGTCGCTCAGAATTTAGAAGATTCGTACAAAAATAACAAGAACTAGATATATTGTGCATAAAATCAGAGAACCAGACGAGACTGTACATGTTGGTCACGCACGGATGTTTCTAGCTGCTGCACATGTACTTCTGCGTGAGACTGTGATTGTTGACAAAGACGGGATCCACCGTGGCCACTTTAGCAGCGATGAACGAGTGAATGCAATGAAGCACAGCCGTCAGATTAGCAAACTCCAGCTCCTGGAACAGAAGAAACAACCAGAGAGATGTTTCTCGCTCACACTTGAGAAGTAAACTGCTCTAAACTGATCTAGACTGATTTTTCTCAAGTAAACGTCAGAATAACTGCAGTCATATTTCCAGATGAACACTTACTGAAGCAGCTCAGCTTTACTTGATTCTCCATCAATCATGTTTTAGTCTCAAATCTGATCATCAGGATCTTCTGAGGAGCGTTTATTTCTTCATCTCTCAATCAGCATTGCATCATATGTACTAACACATATTTTTGGAGATATAGCGTGCTTGGCTGATATTTACATCATTTTATGTAAGTAGCCACTATACTGTTAGAAAGATCTCATTGATTTGTCACTTTTTTGTTCATATATCAGCCTCTGCATCAAAACTGAGCTGTTTTCCCTTCATATTCTCACTATATCAGAATATATCAGCCATAACACACATAACACAGCCATAATGAGCACTGGATTGATCAAATACACTCAACAGACACAAAAATACAAATATATTATATTATTTCAAATGTCAGGCTTTCCAGTGTAAAATATATCATCTCCTTAGACTATTTTACATTTACACTTACATCTAGCAGACACTTTTATCCAAGTGACTTAAAATGAGGACAATGGAAGCAATCAAAATCAACAAAAGAGCAATGATACGCAAGTGCCATGACAGTTAGCTTAGCGTAGTACACGTAGCAAGTTTTCTTTTTTAAGTGCCCCTATTATGGATTTTGGAAAATGAACTTTCATTCAGTGTAACACAGCTCTAAGTGAAAGAAAACATCCTGCAGTTTGAAATCTGAATAAAGCGTATAAAGTTATTGTCTCTCAAAAGAATGAGCTGAATCATTGAAACGAGTCGTTTTTAAAACGAATCTCAAGTCGTGTTGACATCAACATGAAACATTATCATAATGCCGCTCACAATCACAAACACTGCTTTAAATGAAATCACCAATCACCGCAGATTAGAGTCACGTAAAGGACGGGTTTGGAAAAATCAATCGTTGAGAGAATCGTTTGGGAGTCGTTGAGCAAATAAAGTACAATTTAAAGTCATATTATAAGACAATGAAAGTGTTTTTTGACCTTGCATGCATGTCAACCTGTTGGGGACTCCCAAAACCAAAAGAAGAGCCTTTCATAACCCATAATAGAGGCACTTTAATTATAGAAAACAGAATGGAAAAAGAATAGAGCAAGCTAGTGTTAGAGGCCTTTTTGCTTTTGTTATTTGTATAATAAATAAAAAGAATATAAATAGAATAGAAAAAGAATAGAGAAGCTAGTATTAGTTTTCTTTTTAAGAAGACAGTTAGTAAATGATTGAAGTGCAAGTCTAAAAGGGTCAAGTTTTGTATGTATATATAAGAATAGAATTAGAATAGAGCGTACTAGAGTTAGAGGGTCAAATAAAGATGGAGAGATTCCTGAAGATGGCTATGGACTCAGCTGCAGGTCATTCCATCAGGAGGGGATTTTTAAATTCATTTTAATTTGATCAAATAAATCTGACATCAAAACAGTCTAATTAATATTGTAAATCTGAAAATATTCTATGTTTATACAGCATGAATGTCAATTTCATCCTAATACTCTCATGTAAACTCCTTCTGACCTTCATTTCGATCTGTTTATTCTCTGAATTCTGGAACAGCAGCTTCACTCGTGTCTTGCCGTCATCCGATGAACCCTTCAGCTGGGAGAACTTGTATTTCCAGATGGTTTTCTGAGGAAAGCAAACGAAAAAACAAACATTTAAATAGAGCAGACAGGCATGCAAAAGCTAAAAATAAAATGGATCAGGAAATGAAATTAAGTACAACTGTTTACAACACTGATAATCAGAAATGTTTCTTGAGCAGTAAATCAGAGTTTCTTTATTTCATACCCGTAGGTAAATTAGTTTCCAATGAATAAGTTCAGGCATTTTCTCACAGATGCAATACAATAATACAGTACAAAAAACCACACTACAAGACATCGTTACACACTAAAAACATAAACACCACCCCTTAGATCATCTTATTACAGGAACAAAGCTATTATTGTATCGTTTCCTTGTGCGAAATCAGTAAATCAGTATATTAGTATGATTTCTGAAGATCATGTGACACTGAAGACCAATGATGCTGAAAATACAGCTGCCATCACAGAAATAAATTATTCTTTAACAGATATTCACATAGAAAACCCATATTTAAAATCATAATATTTGACTGTTTTTACTGTATTTTTGATCAAATTAATGCAGCCTCAGTGAACAGAAGAGCTCAAGCTTTTCACCCATAAAGTAGATGTTTTCTCTGTTAAGATCTCTGTTTTATCACATTGACTTTTTGAACAAAATAAAAAATAAAATAAATAAATAAACAAATATATAAGAAAATATACACTGTATATATAATATATCAACAGATTTTTCACTTTCATTTTAAATGCAACTTTTAATAATAAAAAAAATTAATCTTAAAATCCAAACAGTGTCACGTAATTGAACTGAACAGTGAATAATGATTTATTAATGCTGAAAGAGAAATGGTGTCTGTTTGCTGATATTATTCCAGAAAGCAGGAAGATTTCTATTTACTTCTCTGTTTGAGAAGTCTCACTGTTTCTCTGTTCTTTCTTCATCCTTCAACAACAACAAAGCTACAATATGTGACCTTCTCTGTGAAAACCCAGCTAAAGTCATTTTGTGATTTGCTGTTTTCTACAAAAAAATCATCCTTCATATGGAAGAACATTCTGTGAAAATGTAACCTTTATATCTTTAATTTTGACTGAGAAAGGTCATGTCAAAGATTGAAATTACAGTAAAATTAATGGTAGAAATCAAACGTTGATGCTCGTTATCTCATAATTCGATTTTGAGACTTTAGCCTGGATTTCACAAAGAGGGTCACACACACACACACACACACACACACACACACACACACACACACACACACACGTTGGTTTTTATGGTTTACGGGACTTTCCATAGGCGTAATGGTTTTTATACTGTACAAACTATATGTGCTAATGCCCTACACCTACCCTACACCTAAACTTAGCCCTCACAGGAGACGGTGCATTTCTATTTTCCCTCAAAAAAACTCACTCTGTATGATTTATAAGCATTTTAAATTATGGGGACACTGAAAATGTCCTCATAAATCACCTTCTCCTTGTAATACCTATGTCATACCCATGTCATTATACAAATTTGTGTCCTCATAAACCACATAAACATGCCCACACACGCACGCACGCACGCACGCGCGCGCGCGCACACACACACACACACACACACACACACACACACACACACAAACACAAACACACACATATATATATCCTGTTGTCTCTCACATCAGAATCCAGCCACATACGCTGTTTAGGTTCTTGATCTGTACAGATTGGACTTTCATTCTGACGGCACCCATTCACTGCAGAGCATCCATTGCTGACACAGTGATGTAATGCTACATTTGTCCAAATCTGATGAAGAAACAAACTCATCTACATCTTGGATGGCCCTTTGAATTTTTGGCTAAACAAGTATAGTTTTAAGTTAGCCCATGAAGCACTTTAATTTCACGAGGACTGTAATAAAGCTCTTTCATTACGGGTATTTGAGCTGGTTTGGGTTAAACGCACAGACGTGATCAGTGCATCACGACTGAAGACAATCACGTGTAACACATTTTCACTGATGTGTAAATCACTGCCTGCTATTGGAGCCAAGAACAATACATGCCAGATTTAGACGGCACAATTCAATTGGCCTGTCAGGCTCGTAATCAGCCCATGTTAGTCTATTCACGCGGTCTCACGACTGCAGATCCCAACACTCATCACGTCATTAACCAGCACCTGCTGAACTCTTCATTTCAAAATACAATTTGATTGAGCTGTAATTAAGGAAACTAGTTCTATTAAAGGGTTCAACAGTTACAGCGTACATGAGGACGTCATCGGTGTGCTTTTAACCGCCTTCTGAAATGAGCGTCTGATCAAACTGATTTGTGTTTGATCGAACAGAATGAATGTTTAAGATCGACACGACACAAACATCCCAGAATTCATCAGATTCACTGATAATACACTGTGAATAAATCAACAAAATATCATATATGCTGCTGGTTTCCCTCCAGAATGATGTCACTTCCTGGATGATAATGATGATGATGTCATTGAGGAACTGGCTTTTGATTTTTAAAGGTTTTTTTCATACTAAAAGTATGGAAAATAATTAAAGAAAAAACACTGGAAAAACCTATTATTGCATCACCAAATAAAATTGATATTCACAAGCAAACATGCTTTATTTAAATATTTTGATATTGATAATATTTTGATATAAAATAAAATAAATACAATTTAAAATAAAGACAAAATGAAGTAAATTAAATAAATTACAAAAAAATAAAGTAAAAACAAACATAAACATGGATAGAAAAGCTTTAAATTACCACCAATTAGAACAATATTCACAAGAAAACATGTTTTGTTTGAAGCATCTTGATATTGATAACATTTTGATATTTCCAATAGAAAATTAAATAAATAAAAACAAAAATAAACATGGGTGGATGAGTAAATAAAAAAACAAACAAACAAAAATATAAATAAACAAACACAATGGGAAGACTTCTTAACAAACTACATATTTTGATAAAAATAATATAAATAAAAATAAAGATGTATGCATAAAAAAGCCAAGCAAGACATAAAATAAATAAATAAATACAAAATAATGGTAAGGCTTCTTAATAAACTGGATATTTTGATAGAAAACAAATAAATGGATAAATACAAAAAATATATAAATGAAAATAAATAAACACATAAAAACTAAACATGGATGGATAGATAAATAAACTTAACAACATTTAAAACAAAACAAAAAAATGAAACAAAACTACATTTGGGGACTTTGATAGAAAATAACATAAAATAAATAAATAAATAAAAATGGATGGATGGATGGGTAAATAAAAGCACAAAACAAAACAAATAATAAATAAAATTAAATATAAAACCACCCGTGAATACTTCTTAATAGACTGGCAGTGCTGCTGGCAGGCCTGACCTGACTGTGTTTTGCTAGTAAGAGTAAATCAGCTTAGGAGCAAGCAGAAGAGTAATCAGCAGAAATACTGAGTTTATTCTGACTTCAGTTTCTGCTCAGAAAGCCAATAAGAGGCGCGGTTTGATTTTCTTACCTTTGAGACGCTGTCGGAGCAGGAGAAGCCCGACTCGAAGTCGAGAGTGAAGCTCAGGATCTTCCCTTGACTGCTGCACATGTAGCTCTTCGACTGCAGAGCAACACAAACAGTGTGATTTACACAGAGAGCTCACAGGCCCATTGTTTGCTGTGAGCACTTTAAAACAACAGACCACATTCATATTTAAATCACTGAACATTCAACTCTCCTGATCTCGCATGCTTTATATTCCCAGGAACAGGACAGGTATGACACGGTCGCCATGGAAACAGCTTACACAGAGAAACTATGACTAACAATCCACTTTCTGAAGAAAATCAATATCCAGTCCAGTACACCTCCAGAACCACGGTACTACCACAGTATTATTTATGCATGCATATCGCTACATTATATTTGCATGTGCCATATACACTCACTGGCCACTTTATTAGGTACACTTGCTAGTACCGGGTTGGACCCCCTTTTTTTCAGAACTGTCTTAATTCTTCGTGGCATAGATTCAACAAGGTGTTGGAAACATTCCTCAGAGATTTTGGTCTATATTGATATGATAGCATCACACAGTTGCTGCAGATTTGTCGTCTGTACATCCATGATGTGAATCTCTCGTTCCACCACATCCCAAAGGTGCTCTATTGGATTGAGATCTGGTGACTGTGGAGGTCATTTGAGTAAAGTGAACTCATTGTCATGTTCAAGAAACCAGTCTGAGATGATTTGAGCTTTGTGACATGGAGCAAGATGGTACACTGTAGTCATAAAGGGATGGACATGGTCAGCAACAATACTCAGGTACGCTGTGGCGTTTAAACAATGCTCAATTGGTACTAAGAGACCCAAAGTGTGTCAAGAAAATACCCCCCACACCATTACACCACCACCACCAGCCTGAACCGTTGAGACAAGGCAGGATGATCCATGCTTTCATGTTCTTTACACCAAATTCTGACCCTACATCTGAATGCAGCGGAAATCAAGACTCATCAGACCAGGCAACGTTTTTACAATCTTCTATTGTCCGGTTTTGGTGAGTCTGTGTGAATTGTATCCTCCGTGTCCTGTTCTTATCTGACAGGAGCGGCACCCGGTGTGGTCTTCTGCTGCTGGAGCACATCTGCTTCAGGGTTTGATGTGTTGTGTGTTCAGAGATGTATTCTGCAGATCTTGGTTGTAACGAGTGGTTATTTGAGTTACTGTTGCCTTTCTATCATCTCTAACCAGTCTGTCCATTCTCCTCTGACATCAACAAGGCATTTTCATCCACACAACTGCCGCTCACTGGATATTTTCTCTTTTTCAGACCATTCTCTGTAAACCCTAGAGATGGTTGTGTGTGAAAATCCCAGTAGATCAGCAGTTTGTGAAATACTCAGACCAGTCCGTCTGGCACCAACAACCATTCCACGTTCAGATTTCTTAAACTGACAACACTGCATAGCATTAATGAATGAATGAATCAATAAATCAAACAAACATGGATGAATGGATAAATTAAAATAAAATATAAAATAAAAAGTGAAGATATCTCAATAAACTGGCTGTACTGCATAGCAAGAATTTAATAAATAAGTAAACAAACAAACAAACAAACAAACATGGATGACAGATGGATAATAAAATAAAATAGGAAGATTTCTTAATAAACTGGTTGTACTGCATAGCAATAATTAATTAATTAAATAAAAACATGCATAAGATAATAATAAAAAATAAATAAAATAAAATAAAATATGAAGATTTCTTAATAAACTGCCAGTTACTATGATACTGTGGTACTACCATTTTATTAATTTATCTAAAAAAAAGCATAGCCTGCAGATGCATTTAGAGTTTTTAATGTAAAAATGTTATCGATTGGCCACACTTTATTTTAAGGTCCAGTTTGTACTATTAACTTTGACTTTTTCCTCCTAACTTGCGGTTTATTAATAGTAAGGTAGTTGTTAGTTTAGGTATGGAGTCCGATTAAAGGATCTAAAATATGCTCATGTAGAATAAGGCATTGATATGTGCTTTATAATAAACAATATGCTAGTAATATGCATGCTAGTTAATAGTGAGAACTGGGCGTATTACATAAAGATCCTAGCTTTCAAATCTTATCTTATCTGTTTGGTAACCTGGTCATTTCAGTTAGGACCACATTTAGGACAAAAGCTATTACAGAACAGCATTTCCTAAGTGTGAGAAAGACTATTGGAGCACCCTGAAGATGTGTAACATTTTGATGACAAAACACTTATAAGTAATTACAGACTCATGATATTACAGGAACTGCAAGCAGCATTACAGAGACCAACAAAAGCATCACGGGGCATTACTGTTATAGTGTAAGTGAATAATGCCTTAGGTCTTCAAAGTGAAGTAGCTTTTGTTTCCCTCATCAGCAGCTCGTGCAGTGTGGTTGCTTGGTAACAGACCTGAGAGTGGATTGTCAAGCTTGATTATGCCATTTAAGATTTCCTAACTAGAGATAAGATACGATTTGGTTAGATTGGATAAAAATCCCAAATAAAAGATTTGCTTCTGTAATACGATTTTGCGAAAAATCCTAATTTAACACATCATATCTTAAGTTAAGACCTAAGATAAGAAACTTTATGTAATACGCCCCCTCCTGGTCTTTAAAATAAAGTTTTACCAATCAATTAGTTGATCAATATTTATTAGTGTTTTTTTCTTCAGGTGCCACTGACTGAACAGAAATCTTCAGTGGACGGAGCGAGAGGATTCTCAGCAGAAGGGTTTGTGTAATTGTGTCTGTTCATCTGTTTTGTTCACTATAATTAGATTCCTGGAAGTTTGTGTTTGTGGTCAATGTGATTATAGAGATGCATCAGTATTCACATTCACAACACACTGACCCTCACGATCACATTACAGTGGCCTGAACCGATGCACAGTCCCCGAAGAGCACCGGACTGAACACTGAGCAGCTGGAAAGAAGTTCAAACTGCTCTAAACCAAACCAAACCAAACCTAAACTAAACTAAACTAAACTAAACTAAACTAAACTAAACTAAACTAAACTAAACTAAACTAAACCAAACTAAACTAAACTAAACTAAACTAAACTAAACTAAACTAAACTAAACTAAACACTCTAACCCAAACTAAACTAAACTAAACTCTCTAATCCAAACTAAACACTCTAACCCAAACTAAACTAAACTAACCCAAACTAAACACTCTAACCCAAACTAAACACTCTAACCCAAACTAAACTAAACTAAACTAAACTAAACTAAACTAAACTAAACTAAACTAAACTAAACACTCTAACCCAAACTAAACACTACAAACTAAACACCAAACTAAACTAAACTACAAACTAAACTCTCTAACCCTAAACTAAACACTCTAACCCAAACTAAACACTCTAACCCAAACTAAACTAAACTAAACTAAACACTCTAACCCAAACTAAACACTCTAACCCAAACTAAACTAAACTAAACTAAACTAAACTAAACTAAACTAAACTAACCCAAAATAAACACTCTAACCCAAACTAAACTAAACTAAACTAAACTAAACTAAACTAAACTAACCCAAACTAAACTAAACTAAACTACTTAACCCAAACTAAACTACTCTAACCCAAACTAAACTAACCAAACTAAACTAACTAACCCAAACTAAACTAAACTCAACCACTAAACTAAACACTCTAACCCAAACTAAACTAAACACTCTAACCCAATCTAAACTAAACTAAACTAACCCAAACTAAACACTCTAACCAAACTAAACTAAACCAACCCAAACTAAACTAACCCAAACTAAACACTCTAACCCAAACTAAACACTCTAACCCAAACTAAACTAAACTAACCCAAACTAAACTAAACTAACCCAAACTAAACACTCTAACCCAAGCCAAACCAAGCCAAACCAAACCAAACCAAACCAAACCAAACCAAACCAAATCAAACCAAACCAAACTAAACTAAACTAAACTAAACTAAACTAAACTAAACTAAACTAAACTAAACTAAACTAAACTAAACTAAACTAAACTAAACTAAACTAAACTAAACCAAACCAAACTAAACTAACCCAAACTAAACTAAACTAACCCAAACTAAACACTCTAACCCAAACCAAACTGTGGCGAGTCCCACGGAGGTCCAGGCCTGGTCCTCTCTCGTCTTCCACTGTTGTCATCCATTTAACCCTTCGAAGCTCCTCTGGACTCGAACTGATGCAGGTGTCGTTCATTACCAATTACTCCACCGGCCTCGCTCCGTTCACGGCTCTCGCCCAAGCCACTCGCCACACAAACCAAACCAAACTAAACTACACCAAACCAAACCAAATATATGAACTAATTAAATTAAAATTATAATAAATAAATAATAATAATAAATAAATAATTTTTTTATAAAAAACATTAAAAAATAATAAAAAGTAAATAATGTACATGTAATAATAAATGTAATTGCTTAAAATTGCTCAAAATTGCTTTAGTTGCATAATAATCTAATTTAATTGCTTAAACACTTACATTAAAACAATAACAATACATTAATATAAATTCTAAACATTACAACAACTTAAATACAAAAATGAAAATATATAAAACCTGAGATACATATACATGCATGCACACAAATATAACTTTATAAGGATCATAAAATATTGTAAATATTTTAATAAGCCATTATTGTAAAGTGGGAGTACAATCTTTAACATTGAATATTATTGATTTTGATTACAAAACACCTTTATGCAGAACCTGACTGACGACTGACAGGCTTATTTACAACAAATTAATACTAACGAATAATAGTCCATCCCCAAAAGTAGTTACAAGCATCGGATCTCAGAAACGCAGCCGTCTGCTTTGCATTTCCAAATCAAATCCTCAAAAGAGGAAACATTTGTAGCTAAATATGCATGAGATGTAACAGTAATATTCACAGTATTACAGTTAGTGGCTCTTGAAATCAATTAGGCACGAGGAGGAGAGCGAGTTTTCGCAAACGCCCGCCGGTGACATTTAGATTCTGCAACACCGTCAAGCAATCTGTCGAGCCAGAGAAGAAGCCATTAAAGTTCGTCAACACAGCTCTGACTAATACCAGCATTTCTCTGGGGTCCTTCTTTTCTGCATTAACCTCCCATACAGCTCACAGACATGGGACCAGTGTTACTTTAGAAACACAGACAATACTATTAGAGTTTTTATATTTTACATTTGAATTTTCATTGACGTTTTAGTAATTGTGCTGTTTTTCTCAATTTTAGAAGTTTTTTGTGCACATACACACATATACATAAACAATAATTATATACACACACAAACACACACACATATAATACACAGAACAGAGATGACATGCACACACACATATATATTAATTTGTATTAATTAAACAATAACATAATAAATAAATAAATAAATAAATACAAATTTACTAAGATCTAAACACTTTTTAACATTTGGATGTTTTTAGTATTTTTATATTTTTATATCTAAATAAGTTTTGTTTTATTTTTTCAGGTTTACTTATTTTAGTACAATTTTAGTATTAAAGAAACAAAAAACAAATAATCAAATAAAAAATAATACAACATTGAAAAAACTAAAATAGTAAGAATAAAACAAAAATGTAAATATAAACAAAATTTTTGTTAAGATTTTAGTAATTTTGCTGTGTGTTGTTTTGATTTTAGTAGCTTTTCTTTTCTTTTTTAGTTTTAGTTACTTTAATATCAAGTTAAAGTTAAATTATAAAATAAATATAAAATTAAAAATTAAAATTAAATAAAAATGTATAATTAAGCAATTTTAGTTATTGTTTTGATCATTTTTAGTAGTTTTGTTTCTTATTTATGTCTATATAGTTTTATTAATATCTTATTACAGTTTGAGTTATTTTAGTACAATTTGAGTATCAAGTTTAAAGTGTAAAAATAAAAAGTAAAAAAAAAAAAAAGAATACAATTTACTAACATATAAACTGTTATTTTATTTTACAGTTAACATTGTAAAGTTTTAGTAATTTTGTTGTGCATGTTTAGCATTCTTAGTAGTTTATAGTTTTTATCAGTTCATCAGTTTTATTATTTTGGTACGATATGTTAAAGCTAAATTAAAATGAGAAATTCTGCACTGGCCAATAGCTGAAAAATAAATAAATATTGTATTTCAATTAACATTTCTTTTTATTTTTCTAAGGTTTTAATTTTAGTTACCGTTTTAGTTTACTATAATACATGTAATTAATTATGAACTCTAATAGCATGAACTCAAACTTTCTAAAATGTCTTCAAGATACTTTAAAGTCTGTTCTCAGATCAGATGCCCAAGCATCCTCTGCAATCACGAAGGTCTCGCACTCCTGCACAGACGTGCCGCGGCGTGATAAGAGACGCATGAACTCCAGCTGCCAGAGGAAGCGAACGCTAGCGAAGCGGATTTGCGGCTCTCACTGTCTGCTTGTGTAAGCGGCTCCTGTCACATGTAAAGCACAGAATACATGCCGCTAATTGGAGAGCTTCTCCGGAGGGATGGGAAAAACACAGAGTGAGGTTTGTCGAGGATTTCCTTGTCAAGCTGAGCGCAGAGAAAGTCCCAGCATGCTGCAAATGTGCCACATCTCTGCTCCGCAGTGTGTGAGAGCAAACACGGATGCTTCATCAATGGCTAAACATGCAGCACTACACTCTTCCTCTTTCAAAACCCCTCCTGAACTACAAACACAAGACTATTTCTCAAAAGAGGTTCAAAAGAATTGCAACTGATTTTTATCACATTCTTAAAAAAAATATATATAAATATATATATATATATAGTCATGGCCAAAAGTTTTGATCTTTTATTTTAGAAAATCACAAAAATCTAACATTTCATTGGATAGTAAGAATTGAAAATAGGAGGGAATATCATTATGAAAAAAAAAGAAATTCTTAAATACACATTGGACACAATTATTGGAAAATTCTAGAAATTCTTATGAGTAAAATATCTCTGAAGTATATTCCCATTTGAGCACTCCAGGGTGATTATGAACATGAAATTATCCAGCCATGGCTTCCTGTTTCACAGAAATATAAACTGGAGGGAAAACGAAGCCCAAATTCCCTTAATCATCGATCACAAGAAAAACCAAAGAATATATTTCTGATGTGCAGCAAAAGATAATTGAGCTTCACAAATTAGTGAAGTGGCTTTAAGAAAAGTGCTGGAGAAGTGAAAATCCCCATTTCCACCATCAGGGCAATAATTAACTATTTCCAATCAACATCAAATGTTACGCAACTGCCTGGAAGAGGACGTGTGTCTATATCGTCCTAATGCATGGTGAGGAGGAGAGTTTGAGTGACTAAAGACTCTCCAAGGACCACAGCTGGAGAATTACAGAAAATAGTTGAGTCTCGGGGTCAGAAAACCTTTAAATAAACGGTCAAACAGCACTTACATCACCACATGTTGTTTGGGAGGGTTTCAAGAAAAATGATCCGAGCTCATCCAAAAACAGTCTCCAGCATATTCAGTTATCAGACACGACTGGAACTTCAAATGGGACTGGCTTCTATCGTCAGATGAAACAAAAAAATGATCTTTTTATCAGCAAACACTCAAGATGGGTTTGGTGAACACAGGGATAAAAAGTACCCCATGTGTACAATGAAATATTCTGCTGTATTTTTGATGTTGTGGGCCTATATTTCTGCTGGAGGTCCTGGACATCTTGTTTAGACACGTGACATCATGTATTATATCAAATACCAACAAATAAAAAATCAATAAGTGATTGACTTAATAATAATTGTGAATACTGAATAATTTTGTGAATTATTTAAATAAAAGATCAAAAGGATTAACAATGCAGATTAATTTTCACAGCCTTCTTTGATCGTATATACCAAGGGTGCCGATATTTTTGGCCATTACAGTCACACATATGTGTGTGTGTGTGTGTGTGTGTGTGTGTGTGTGTGGGCATGTTTATGTGGTTTATGAGGACACAAATTTGTATAATGACATGGGTATGACATAGGTATTACAAGGAGAAGGTGATTTATGAGGAAATTTTCAGTGTCCCCATCATTTAAAATGCTTATAAATCATACAGAATTAGTTGTTTTGGGGGAAAGTTGAAATGCACCGTCTCCTGTGAGGGCTAAGTTTAGGTGTAGGGTAGGTGTAGGGCAATAGCACATACAGCTTGTACAGTATAAAAACCATTACGCCTATAGAGAGTCCCCGTAAACCATAAAAACCAACATGTGTGTGTGTGTGTGTGTGTGTGTGTGTGTGTGTGTGTGTGTGTGTGTGTGCATGTGTGTCAAGTTCAACTAAATTTTTTCTTTTTTTAAACATTTTATTTTAGTTAACTATAATAACCCTGATACCAAAACATCTGGTTTAACGGCACAGGTTATTCCAGTAGAGCTGCTTATCACTGAACTGAACATGAACTACAGATACTAACTGAATCAACACTGAACTGCAAATAAAAGCATGTTAAGCCCGTGTTGTGTTTGCTGATCTTACTGAATTGCAACAGATGCATGACTATAACATCTGGACAAACAACGCTCTTTCATTTTTATGGGCTGCTGTTTTTTGTTTTACTCATGAAACTGTACATATTCTGTATACGTGAATGCAAACATGCATGTAATTGATACACTGCACATGCATTTCAGATGAATGTCAAAATGCATGCAATGCAGACTGTAATTAACATGCAATGCAAGTAAATTGCTTCTATCTACAGTTTTCTCTCTGCAACTACTGTCATGAAGAGAATCTTGTTTGCTGTCCACTGGCCAACTGCATCTGTGCAACTGAAATACACACATCTGGTGTTTTACTACCATATATTGCATGTTAAGAATGTTTTGTGTTGCAATGCACTGGCCAAATGTCTGTTTGTTTACTTGTCTAAAGGATGTTTCTATCCCAAGACAATAAAACAAATCAAGCTGCCTGGAGAACAAACCACTAATCAAGCACTAATTGAAATTCTCTGTCACCTTTAGTTGCATCCCTAAGGACAGAGATATGTTCATCATTCTCGATGTGGACCAGCATTCATGGTGATGCTGATGCTGCTGACAAACACAGAATGAACTCATGTCTTTCTGGAGTGTGTCTGAAGCGTAACGCTGCTCTGTAACACACTCCTGAATCTCTCCGAGCCGTCAATCACGAGAGCTGGACAATCAAGACTAACTGATGAAGGACAATAACATCAGCTGCGGAGTGACGCGGAGCACAAATCACTGAGTCTGCAACTATCGTTAGTGAATTACTCAAAGTCACTTTCATCTTAATTACTGGTGTTTGTTTAGAGAAGCAGCACTAGGGTCCAATACCTGAACAAACACACAACATTAAGTAGTGCATTCTTTCACATTTACTTCAGACAATATACAAAGATTTACATCATAAATATATATGTGTGTGTACTGTATGTGTGTGCGTATACATAACATGTATAAATATAAATGTTAAATTATGTTAATGTATTATGTGTGCATATGTAGATATTTAATAAAAAT
This sequence comes from Schizopygopsis pylzovi, assembly GCA_027422435.1. Taxonomy (NCBI): domain Eukaryota; kingdom Metazoa; phylum Chordata; class Actinopteri; order Cypriniformes; family Cyprinidae; genus Schizopygopsis; species Schizopygopsis pylzovi. Next base: position 2,700,201 of record CM049829.1, on the reverse strand, counting down.
ATATCTAATATAAATAAATACAAATATGTATCTATGCTAAAATATGCATTATGTATAAATATAATATATAAACATAAAATGCACACATATCATCGATCTATAAAATGTAAACGTAATTACACACACACACACACACACACACACACACACACACACACACACAGCACACACAAATAATTAAATTAATATTTAATTCTGTATAAATATAATACATTATGTATAAACGTAAAAAATATTTAAAATATATATAAATAATATATATATATATATATATATATATAAATACACAAATATCCATCCATACATCTATTCAATGTGTAAATATGCAGAATAAATGATGTATTATCTAAAAAGTCTAAATATATACAATATATTTAAAAAATGCATATATATATATATATATATACACATATATACGCACACACACACACACACACACACACACACACACACACACACACACACACACACACACACACACACACACACACACACACACACACACACACACACAACACAAAATAAACACAGTATATGAATAAAGTAAAGATATATAAAATACACAAATATCCATCCACCTATCTATGAAATGTATCAATATAAATAAAAAAATACGTTTAAATATATAAAGAATATGAATCTATAAAATGTATACAAAAATAAATACAAACAAATATACAAAATAAAATAAAGATCTAAATAAAGAACAGTTGTTTCTGAAGCTCTCTCTCTCTCTCTCTCTCTTCACCCCCCCCACCACCACCACCAGGTTTGGTTCAGATCTGGCCCCAGGAGCGACTGTGCACCAGATCTCAGCGCACTGAACCCAGAGAAGCCGTGGTCCTGAACTCCCGCTGACTTCCACATAAAACCATTACACAATCCTTCACGCTCCTCGTAAAAGTGTCCCGCAGCACGGGAGCTCAGGCGTCTGGACGGACGGTGGCAGATAATCAGACTGAATCTGGAGCTTTGCATGTTGCCCTTTCTGTGTCGGAGCACTGCTGTGATTTAAATCGCCTCTGACAGCTTCGTTCCTTTGTATTATTTATACATGTCTGGTTAAGGGTACAGCTCGTGGGCTCAGGGCTGCTTTCTGACACTCTGCTTTTGGGCAAATGGAGGAAAAAATCCTTGAATAGACATTCACTACAGCCCTGACAGAAAATCCAGTTAACATGATGTGAAGAATTTAGTGGAGAATGATTCAAATGGCCTTAATGAGCCTCCATTACAATAATTAGCTATAAAAAATGTTGCATTCAATCCAGTGAAAGAGCTCACATCAGGAGTGATTTATGAAGGAATTACACAGAACTGCATTCAGCACGTGTTTCATAAGTGAGAGTCATTCTGTGCAATTTACTTGAATATGTGTAACATGAAAAATATTCCCAATACTTAATGAAATGGTATTGAATCAGGAAATAAAAATGCTGGGCAGGTTGACATGAAAACATTCTTCAAAATCTGCTATTCAAGAGTCTGAACTTCTGAAGGCACTGATGCGATCGCTCCACAGGTAAACGTGTTAGCTATAGTTATGTGGTGGACATAAATACATGAAGATCTACAGAGGACAGTAGCTGCTTGAACTGAAAGTGTTCAGTGGGTAAACGTATCGACTAAATGCACAAACCTAAACATAAATGCAGAGCAGGGGCGTAGCCACGGGTGTGCCAGGGTGTGCCGGTGCCACCCACAGTGGCAGCTGGCACACCTAAAAACAGATGCAGAATTATTTTTTTTTTTTATCGTAATAAACATGGGCAGCGCAAAGGAGGGGCTAGCAGATGCTTCAGCACCCCCAAGAAAGACCAAAGCACCACCATTGCACCCATAAGAAATGAAATAAAATAAAAACATATTATTTATTATTACGCATTCATAACTCTGCATTGCAATATAACGTGACGTGATTAGCAGAAGCACTTTTCGAATTGACAGCATTTTATTTAAAAAATGGATCGGTTCCTTGTGGCAAGAAGGCCTTTCTCCGACTAAAGATTTCCCTAGTCACACATAAATTGATTAATATAATAACTTAGGCTACTAACCATCCTTTAATATATAGGCGTATAGCCTATTCCGCGGTCTAAAGCGTGCAACGGCAAAAGTAGGCTAATGATTATGAATGTTGGGGGAAAGGCAAAATAAAACATTTTAATTATTCGTTAATAAACTAGTGATTTCTTCTCAGTCAGTGTCGGCTGAAAAGATAAAGTTGCAGAATGCGACGCTGACTTTAATAAAGAAATTTTATTACCTTTTCATTCCGACTACGTAATTAAAGATTTTTATTTTTTGGTTCGTTCGTTCGTTTAATAAAGTAGCCGGTTCAGTGACACGCTCCATTTCACGGAGACTGCATGAGACGCAGAAAGCGCATCTTGTTTCTCTATGTATTGTTTCTCTGTGTAGCCTACATAAATAAAAAGCATATATATATATATATATGAACTTGCTGTTGAATTTTGTATTTTTGAAAGTTCAATAATAATATTTAAAAAACTTGCCGGACGGATCCATTACCCCGCTTTGTTCACAATTTACAGATTCAGCAGTGCTTACAATATTTGTTAATTTAAAATTTGATTAAAATTTTAAATTATTAAAAAAATATATATATATAATAATAACATAATTGAGGCATTCAAGGCCAGACCACGCTGTCTCGCCCTTTGAGCAGCTATGGCACCATTAAATGTACTCTGCTATATTGTTGGCGATCCTGAATGTAATGTATAAAAAATATTTTACTGCTTTCTCTAATGTGTCTTGCAAGACATCTATTCAAGATTGTTTATTGCACCAAAAGTCATTTCAAAGGCACATTATATGTAGGCCCATGTACAGTTTAAGTCACCTTTGCAGGATGTGCAAAATGTTAATGATTTAATAAAAGGATTATTTAAAAGCATTTTGTTTTTATTTAGTAGAGCAGCTACAGCTGTTTTTACATAATAGATTTTTACATAGCCTAGTCACTGAAGTCAATGATTATTCTTTGATAAAGTAAATGTGCTTTGCTCACTGTATAATTTGTTCGTTGTTTGAATAACCGTGGAAATGCGGTGTTATAATTAGACTTAAAATGTATTTTTATTAAACCTGTGATCATCAGGTTAAATAAGAGTTTAGTCTTATTAAAATATGTGACATAAATTGTACTTTCCTAGAAGGGGTTTATGTGTGTAGTTAATGATTAGGCTACAGTGAGCGCGTTTGACTAGAGCGCAGTTAAAGAGCTGTTGTAGGTTATACTGTATGTGATTGTCGGTGACCCTCTTGAGCGAGAAAGCTTCGGAAAATGGAAAAAAAACAACAACAAAAATATAGCTGCAAGCAGCGATAACCAGGGTTCAAGAATTGTAAGGCCTAAGGTGGTATGCTTTTAGGGTCTAGGCCAAAGCTGGATGCATAGCTGACAATGAAACTCATCGAAAATGGACAATAGGCTCACAGAAACACACACACACACACACACACACACACACACACACACACACACACACACACACACACACACACACACACACACATACACACACACACACACACAAATATAAATGAAATGGTTAAACTATCATATTAATAATCATTAAGCTTGCTTACACAGATACACACACAGGATAGGATAACAGACACGTAGCCTACACAAAAATGAAATGGTTAAACTAACATATTAATACCCAATAAGCATGCTTTATTTTTTTTATTTTTTTTGCATTAATCTGACAATACATGTGGCACACCCAGTTTTTCTGATGCACATCCACAGTCTCCTTTCTGGCTACGCTCCTGGTACTGAGAGTCAAGACATTTTGGCACGTGACATCAGAGAGCTTTAATGGCAGCGATGCATTGTGTGAGCATGTTTTTTTTAATGTATTTTTATATTAATATAACTGGTTCAATGTGTGAAAGTGGCTAGTTAAGCCCTTTAAAATCAACCTTTTATAAGTTTCCAGCAGATTTTATCAGAAGAATCAGTGCTCCCAAAATAAGTAACTAAAAAGTAGGGTTGCACAATATATCTAAGTAAATCGATATCACAATATGGCTTACTGTGATCTTCACATCGCGAAGGCTGTGATTTAATTAGATAAATGTATGATATAAATTATATAATACTTCAATCTGAAATCAGCAGCACATATTTGCAAGCATACTAACAAAATAAAAGCTCCATTCAGGGTTATAACAGTCAACTCAAACAAGTAAATAAATACAAAAATATTAAGCAATAAAAATAAAAGAAAATAATATATATATATATATATATATATATACACACACACACTGAAATAAAAAATATAAACATGTTTAACAAAATATATACTAAAAAACAACAAAAACGTAAAAAATTTAAAATTATATTTATTATAAATATATCTCTTATTTTTTAATATTTTATTTAAAATCAATTATTATTATTTTATTTAATAATTATATTGTCATATTGAATTGGTCAAAAACAATAACAAGATTCAAATATTTTTTTTTTTTTTTTTTTTACAAATTGTTCAGCACTTAAAGGATGGTTTCGACTCAAAAAGTAGAATTAATTCAATATACTGTATAATGCTGGAAAATATCCCAATGTCAGTTTTTCTAATATTGTGCAGCCGTCCTCCAAAGGTCAAATTCATCTCATCCCATCAGGAGCTGTAATTCTGAGGTGAATTTCATTTGAAAGCGGGCGTCATGTTCATCTACTCACTAGCCTATAAAAGTGAACATTTCACACAATGAAATCCATCACCGATTCATTCACGACATGTCCTTCAAGGACACAAAAAAGCCATTTGGAAAGCGCCCCTTGGAATAAAGACCAAGCGGACACATGGAGTAAATTTCACTGTCATGTCTCGATGGTCTATTAGGCCTTTTTGTGGCCTTTACTCCCTCAATTAGCCTCAAATATAACGTTAGTGCTGTGTAAGATGAGAGGACAAGATGTAAGATAAGAGGATTTTGATTTCTTCATGAAATATGATATGCAGTTTATCCAGAGAGCCGTTAATCTGCTCCTCTAAGCTAAAGTATGAGCGAATCAACGCCGAAGAGCCACCGGCAGAGCGCTAAACCAACATAATGCTCATGAGCCATAAATAAATATGTCGTAGTAATGCACACTTGCACGTCGGGATATCGAGCAATGTGAAGCTCTCCGTTTGACCCCGGGTGGTATTTAAGACGACTTAAATGTGAGTAACGCGAGTCTCCGGAGCCGCTCAGACTGAAATCCCCTTCATCCCGTGAACTTATGTTAGCATATACTTCATAATAGACGCCCTGCAGGAGTTCACGGGGACACCGGAGATGCACTAGACCTTTGTGCGGTCGAGGTAATTTAACGGCTCAGCGAGGAGAGGTCTCACAGAAAAGACTCTTCAGAGGAATTTAATTAAAGCAGTAATAACATTTGAAACGCTCGAGTTAGACGCATGCATCGCACCGCAGTGCTGACAGATGCACAAATCAATGCTTCACTTGTCATATACCGCTTTCGCTGTGTTTCATCTCTTTTTAAAGCCTGATGGACAGGATATATATATTCTAAATTAAAGACCTCTTCTTGTTACCGTAATGCAAAAAGTGCACAGCATTGCTTTAATATTATTACTGTAATGCATTACTGAAAAACAGATGATAATTTTATTAAATACAACAAATGCTGCTATTTGATACTGTGCCTAAACAGGATGTTTTCACTATTGTATTATAGTAATAAGAATAATGCAATTGGATTGATTTATGTGGAAGTTTTTTTCTGCCAAGGAAAAAAATTATTAAAAAAGGAAATGGAGACATTTTCTCACAATTCTGACTTTTCTGTTCATGCAATTTCAAGTTTACATCTCATAACTCATTAAAAACTCAGAATTGTGAGATATAAACATGCAATTCCAAAATATGAGACAAACTCACAATTATCTGAAAAAAAGTTCAAAATATAAGAGAAAAGGTCCAATCATGTGAGATAGAAACTCACAATTATGATAAAAACGTCCAATATCTAATATATAAGCTTAATTCTAAAAAGACAAATCAAAATTTTGAGATATAAATGTGCAATTCTGAGGGAAAAGCATCTAAATTATAAGATATAAACTGAAAAAAAAAATATTACATATTTATTTAGTCAAAAACATAAATTCTCAGTTCTGAGGAAAAAAGTCCAAAATATAAGATAGCAAAATAAAAAAAATAAAAAATGTAGTGCAAATTGCACACAATGAAATCCATCAGACCATCTCATTCACCACGACTCCTTCAAGGACACGGAAATGCCTTTTGGAAATATTTTGACACAAAAAATACTTTTTTTTATATCTGAGAACATCATCAAATACTCTGTATACATTCAGTAATAAGAATAAAGCAATGCAACCCCTTGAGCAATGATCTGTTCCCGGTTTGCGGGATGTTTTGTAGGTCTGCGCTCACCCGGACTCGCTGCACCTCCATGAAGACGGCTCTCTGGAAGGCTTTCTCCCACAGCACCAGTTCTGAGCCCAGCTCGACGCTGTAGCAGAAGCTCTGGCCGTGACCCACCAGCACACTGAAGCAGAAGGGTTCACTGTCCCGCAGCTCACCGTCCTGCATGTAAAACCTGGTCTGTATCCAGCAGTCTTCGGCTATCCACAGCTGGACAGCAGCAGAGGAGACATAGTGACCGTTTGAAGCTTGTATGCTCTCTATTCATATTAATATATACACTACTGTTCAAAGGTTTGGGCTCAGTAAGATTGTTGTAATGTTTTTGAATGACTCTTCTGCTCACCAAGGATGCATTTACTTGATCAAAAAAACAGTAAAAACTATATTATTGTGAAATATTATTACAATTTAAAATAACGGTTTTCTATGTCAATATATTGTAAAATTGCATTTCTGTGATGCGCAGCTGTATTTTCAGCATCATAACTCCAGTCTTCTGTGTCACATGATCTTCAGAAATCATAATAATATACTGATATACGGCTAGTCACTAGATTTTCACCAGTCATTTTTTTTTTTTGCCCTCGGAAATAGATTTCAACACTGCCATTTCCATTAAACTTCATGCGTATGAAAAAGTTTGCAGTAATGACCTCTTCATGACCTACATTTCTGATAATTATTGAAAATTGAAACAATAGTTCTGCTGAATATTTTTGTGTAAACTGAGATATATTTTATTTTTCAGGATTCTTTGATTATTAGAAAGTTAAAAACAGCATTTATTTGAAATAGAAATCAAGTTTTGTAACATTATAAAAGTATTTCCTGTCACTTTTGATCAATTTAATGCATCCTTGCTCAAAAGTATTAATTTCTTCAAAAATAAATTAAAGTCCAAATGTCAGAATAGTTGTGAATTTTGGACACATAAAAAACATCCTATATTTTAAAAATGTCTGTTTTGTGTCGAGGTAGAGTAAATACAAATCCTTGTTCATCAAGAAATTCATTATTGTTAAGCTGAGAACATTATCAAATAGTCTAATATATGTATATTTGTTATATGCTTTTTTATTAGAATAAATGACATTTTAATATGTACTTATTTTTAACCACAAAATATGAAAACAAATATTCTTATTTCTTTAGAATAATATACACAGATGAATCATGCACAGTAAGAGCAGGACTATGATTTAGGAACAGAAGTATTTATATTATGTACAAATAAAACAAATACCGAGCACTCGGCATCTGATGATAGAAGCCAAACATGTGTGTTCGTACCTTATGAACCTTAAAGAGAACCTCACAGAGGTGAAAACTAGCCTCTGCTTGAGCCCAGTCTGATGCCAAGATCTGATACAAGAACACAGAAAGAATCACATGCATGATTAGTGAGGATACAGCCGCTTACTGCAGTCCCCTTATAGCTGCTTAAAGGAGAAGTTCACCCAAAAAAAGACATTTGCTGAACATGTGCTCTCCCTCAGGCCACGCAAGATGTAGATGAGTTTGTTTCTTCATCAGATTTGGAGAAATGTAGCATTGCATCACTGTCTCAGCAATGGATGCTCTGCAGTGAATGGGTGCCGTCAGAATGAGAGTCCAAACAGCTGATAAAAACATCACAATAATCCACAAGTAAATGTCATTTTTGGGTGAACTGCTCCTTTAAGAAAACCCCTGCACAAAGGTGAGGTTTGTGGATCAACCCTTCAATTTCTCAACACAATGTATTGCAGAGATTCTACTGATTCATTATTTCACTTCACTGTTTTGTAAAACTAGTCAATTGTTTTATTTGTATTTCTTTGCCTTTGGAAATAAGTGCCATTTCCATTAAACTTCATGCGTATGAAAAAGTTTGCAGTAATTACCTCCTCGTGACCTACAGAGACACGAGGCTTATTTAACAGTCTGTTCTCTCTAAAGATGTAAATCTGAAGCATAATGAGATGCTAATGCATTCGCTGAAAGTCTCTAGGCTTTAAGGCATGTTAAATGCTATGTTTCCTTAGATTTCTCCCTTTATTAATTCAGTAATGCACATTTAATGAAATGGCAAGAAATATCAACATAGATTTATTTCGGTCACAAAATGTATCAAAACCACTTACAATAACATTAATACAGCGGTAACGGAGTCACGTAGAGGACGGCGCTGGAGCGATGCTAAATATCGCATTGCATTAGGAAGTGCAGACGCTGAAATAGCACACACAACAGTGCCAACACAAAGTGCAGGGCTGTATTTCATAACTGATGAATCCTGTGTCTTCAGGCTTAATGGCAAAGATAAAACATTTACTCACCAATAACGTATGTGTGCGAGGCCACCGCGGTAATGGCTTTTCCTCACCACAGTCCATTAGAAAGTAATAGATTGATTATATATAATTAGAATGGATGTCCCGAGTCTCAGAGCAGCGGAGGACAGGTGAGGTTTGTCATTTTAGGAGAGAAGACATTGGCTATGTCCAGAATATGCACTGATTCTGCAGTATACAGTTCCAGTGTAATGTAGTGCACTCGTGTTTGAAATGTGTTTCACATGCTGTTTAGGGTTTCCATGATGATCAAAGAATTGCCATGGCTTTTTCAGAAAGATTTTTTTTTTCTATTCACAACT
>CM049829.1:2621119-2681119 GCA_027422435.1 Schizopygopsis pylzovi | reverse complement strand
AAGTACATACATATATATCTGAGAAGTGTACAATTATAATAAGTTTTTTTTGTATTTCCATTATAAATTCCCAAATGATGATTCAAATAAATGAATGAATAATCCAGGCACAACACCAGACTGCATACAGATCTCCCAGAGCTATCGAAAGACTGACCTCAAACACGTCTGTCAGTTCAGATGTTGTTACCTGCTTATTTCCCTTTGTTTTAAATGTGCACAGCTGTCAATACTAATGTGAGGCATGAGATGCGTGAGTTGATAGACAGGGTTGTCACACTCACTCCACCATCAATTGTCTATAATGGGCAGCTTCGACGTTTAATTTCAGTGTGTGTTTGAAGCGTGTCACAGATGAATTACACTATGATTTGCCGGACTGACTATTTAATGATAGCTTTCAGAAAGAGCGTCACGTCAAAACATATTCAGCATGACGCGCGAGCAGCCCTTTCCATTGTGGCCCATATTATTATGCTTATGAAGGGCTACCGAGGGCAAAAGGCCGTGACATGAACATTTCTAATGCATTAAAATCAAGTGAGAGCAAGACTAACTCTATTATTGAAGTGAGATTACAGAAGCATTGCTCTCAAAACATGCCATCTTTAGCAGCTTCCAACTTCTCCAATAAAGCAATTCAATAAATGGCATGATTTCAATTAACGCCAACCATGTGTGAGATGCGTCCATTCAGCGCTTGGCCTTTTGCAGATAGAAATTGCCTGGAGAATATAATGTTCTGCTTGAACTAGCAGCAGACTGTAGCCCAGCGCGTCTGACTGACAGAACTCAATACAAAATCTATTAGTCTGGAGAGAGCGTCTTCATCGGCCATCGTACACACAGAGAGAGACGCTCATAACGGAGACTGAGAAGATGCTTTCGAGTGCATTCGGTGGGAAGGGTACTGCGATGTGAAATCTGAGCATTCAAATGATGAAAAGCTGACAATCCTGATTCCTGCATGAATAATGGACCCTTAGATGTTGAAAAATGCATTCAGTTGCTCTGTTGATGGACGGAAAAACAAATCAATGAATACTTAGAGAGAAAAAATCTAACATATTTAACTCGGAAAAGCCTGACATGTCAAATTATAATCAGAAATGTATTCATTTTTTTATAAATGGAGCAGTTTATTGAACATTTCAGACCAGAAGAGCCCAAACGTTTTAATACACAAGATTCAAGTTTAGATTCAAATTATTTTATAATAAAAAAATATATACATATTTATTTGTAAATATTTGTTAAATAAAAATCAATAAAACATTTTTTTTTTTCAATGCAAAAGTAAAACAACAAAAATGTTAAAATAAAAAATATGTATTTTAGTATGGAAGATATGGATCAGTGGCAAACATGTTTAAATATATATATATATTTAAAGTTTGCATATGTATTTATGTTCTGTATCATATTTGATCCATCAGGCTTTTATGGCTCATATAGACTGATATAGGGAGAATATGCTGATGCTGATATTTATATGATGAAATTCTGATGCTTGTAATACAAATCAATGAGATCTTGATAACAGTAGAGCAGATACTGACATAAACTGATCTAAATATCAGTGGTCGCTCTTTATCTCCAATAATATGAGTTAGTAAGATGAGATGTAAATGATCCAAACATATAATGCAATGCTGATTGAGAGATATAATAAATAAACGCTCCTCAGAAGATCCTGATGATCAGATTTGAGACTAAAACATGATTGATGGAGAATCAAGTAAAGCCGAGCTGCTTCAGTAAGTGTTCAGTTATTCTGACGTTTACTTGATCAAAATCAGTCAAGATTTGACACGAGAAGCAGCAGCTGAAGTTGGACATTTGTGCAATTAGACTAAAAATCTCAGACGACAGAAGGCATGTACAGTAGGGTTAATATCAAAGTTTTCAGACCTGAAACTCCACCTGGAGTCGAGCCCGAAGCACATAGAAATATATTCAGATTATGCATTCTGCCTAATTAAGGATCTGATTCCACCTGCTGCAATCACAAGCTTTGAGTTTTAAAGTGGATATTTATAGATCTCTCTTCTCCGCCGATGTGATGCGATATCATTCTGCTTTCGACGGCACACGACTAAAGTTAGAGCCACTTCTTCTGGACCCGAGGCTGCTGCATCACTGACCTTTCCAGACACGGCATGCCGCTGCATACATATTGGATTTAACATCCTCTCACCTAAATGAAAAATGCTTGCAAAACCAACACTGGGCAAACCTTGCAGCTCGTGCGGCATCTCGGCGGATTACCGTACCTTAATTTGTCGGTTCCAGCTTTGCGTCGAGAGATTCGAGCCATGAACAGAGGGAGGCTGACGGCATCCAGCCAGCGCTTCTCATACTTTGGTTCATTATCCGAAGGTGAGGAGGGCGACGACGGGGCCTGGAGGGAATAAATGAGAGGGAGAGAGTGAGAGGCCGGAGCAGAAACATCTCGTTTTAGTGTCATCCGCTGGCCTTTGATCACAGCGCCAGCAGCCCTTAACAGCCACGGCCTGCGATTCAAAAGCATCCGCGGCGCTCGGCCCCGACTCATAATAACTCCGGCTCGACCTGATCCTGCTGTATTTTACAAATCAATGAGGATTACAGTTGCCTTATAGAAATGCATGACATTGTCCATGCACATTCACAGGAGGAGGAGAAAGATGATGAAAATCTAAATCAGATGAACGTTTGAACACTGCAAATGCATAGCTAGCTTTCAAAAGCTATGGAAGCACATTTTGGCCACAGATTTAAAAATAAATAAATAAGGTAATTGCACCTTTTTATCTCAGAAATCTGACCTTTTTAAGTTTACATCTCATAATTTTGAATTTATATATCACAAATTCAGTTTTTCTCAGAATCGTGAGAGACTAAGTCTAAATAGTGAAATAAAAACTATATAATCTAGCAGAAACAAAGAAAGAAAACAGCATTGCAAGACAAACAGAAGAAAAATAAAAGAAATGCTTTTCTCACAATTCTGACTTTTTTGTTGCAATTGTGCCTTTTTTTAATTCTGAGTATACATCTTGCAATTCAATTTATTATTATTATTATTATTTTGCTTTGTTTCTGCCATGCAATAAATGTGACAATTCCAACTTTTTATATACCAAGATTATATCTTGCGATAAAAAAAAAAGTCTGAATTGTGACATATATTCAGAGTTGCAAATCAAAATAATGAGTAAAATCTGTAAAAAGTTGTAATTACATTTTTTTGTTACTTTTTTCCTTTGGCAGAAACCATATAGTTGGGAAGTAATCCTTTTGAATTTTTAGCAAAAGATATGTTGGAAATGCAAAACTTTTCTCATCTCGTCACATTAAGTCAAGAATGACATGAATCAGGTAAAAAAAATCCCATATTTTCCATAAAAAATTGTGAATTTAAGAGAAAAAACATACAGCTTTTTTACATTTCTGTTGTAAAACATATGTCAAATATTAATTGCTTCACTACTTCCATCTCTTTAACCGTTAAACTAACACTTCATGCTGACAGCAAGCCCCGCCTACTTTGATTTGATTGGCTGTCTCAGTCATTCTGACATTGATGAGCTGTTAGACTGCTGAGGCAGATCAGATTAAACGTGACTTTTAATGATTTTTGTCATCCTATAACAAACAGAGCACTGCTTAACAAAGTGCAGCAAAACAGTGCAAGACTTCATAACATTGGAGGGCCAGTTTGGCCATTTCTAATGATTGTGGGAAACTTCCCCCTCAGTGTCTATGATGGTTACGGTCCTGACAGAGACAGGCTTCCACAGACTGCTGCAAACGCTGCTGGGAACCCATCAAACTCAGCTCTTCAATTCTACAGTTATAGTCTTCAAACTGTGCAGCCCCTAGTGTGCGTCACATTTGTGCTCTACTCACTTCAACTGCAAAATCCCATCAGTCATATCAGTATTAACGTAATATTATGCATGACATGCGTGAATCTCTCGGATGCAAATAGTCAGTGCAAATTCGGTAAGCTTATAAATCTCCTCGTATCAAATCAAAATCATATTTTTCTGCAAAACACATCAGTACAGGTGCTTCACAGTAGCTGCGGGATGCTTAAGATGGGGATATAGATTTTTTAGAGTTGTTTCTGACCTTGCTTCTATATAATGTACAGGGCATTTTGGTTTATTTAAAAAAGTCAGAAACTAAACTTGAACACTTGAAGTCTTTTCTTAAACCCACTTTATTTAATTTCACACAGTTTGCATCCAACCATAGCAACACATTGACAGTTATTAGAGCTAATTACAACTATATAAAAAATAAAACAATTTTTTGTTACTTAAAATGGACGTAAAATAAAACTAAATAAAACAAACATTTTATTTCCGCTAGTTTCCAAGTTTGATTTTCATTTAGATTCAAGGGTTAGTTCACCCAAAAATGAAAATGAGTTCATGTTTTACTCACTCTCAAGGCATCCTATGTGTATATGACTTTCTTCTTTCAGACGAATCCAATCGGAGATATATTAAAAATTGTCCTTGCTCTTTCAAGCTTTATAATGGCATGGGCGGTGTTTTTGTTCAACTGTAGTCTAATAAAGCATCCATCCATATTAACGTGCCTCACACAGCTCCGGGGGGTGAATAAAGGCCTCCTGCAATCGATTGATGCGTTTTTGTAAGATACACCCGCCCAAAACACCCACAAAAACACCGCCCGTGCTATTATAAAGCTTGAAAGAGCAAGGATGATGTTTAATATAACTCCGATTGGATTCGTCTGAAAGAAGAAAGTCATATACACATAGGATGCCTTGAGAGTGAGTAAAACATGAACTCATTTTCATTTTTGGGTGAACTAACTCTTTAACTTGATGTAATAAAATATCTAAAAGTGTAATAAACTAAACTTAAAAACAAACATAAAAAGCGTTAACGGCGTTAACGCTGCTAACGTCTCTTATACGTAAAAATATCGCCGTTAATCTATTCTCAAAGTTGGGTTGGGAGCTGGGTCTATACTACGCAAGCTATGATGACTTTCACCCTGATATTTTAGCGCGGATGTATACCTAGCCGAATTGCACTGTAGGGGGCGAGAACGAGTCTTCGAACTAGAGGCTCGCAGTCCGTGATGGACAGATTGTTAACGGCTGGTCTATGTGGTAATACAATCGGGCAGGACATTCAAACGCTCACCTATCATTCATCAACCTCAAATATGGCTTTTCATCTGAAAGATGTATGTAGTAGCAACTTTACATGGCCGCTCAATATGATGTTAACCTAGAGAAATGTGCGCTATTGAAGTGTTTGTGTGGAAGCGCGTTTGCTGCACGACAGGCTCCGGTGCGTTCACTTGCTCTTAAAATCTCCGTCATTTTTGGTCATACAGATAAAAGTAGCCTAATACATCTTTCGAATCTGTAAAGACTCTACGTTTATTTGTGTGCACTCAGAATAACAACGAAACGTTGCGCTTTTAAGCAAACAGGATGCGCTTTAGGTCTCGTGAACTTGAGCGAGAAACTTCGAAACTCGGATATATCTAAAAATACAGTACATAGAAAAATATATCTATAGAGAGTGAAATGTCAAAAAAAAATAGAAGACGTGTGTGTTAGCATGGATGATTTACATGAAATTTAATCTGTGCAACACTGTGCATAATAAGATGGCTTTCAGTTCAATATAATAACAAAAAACGACATTTTGGGTTTTTATTCAACTAATAAGGTGGGCACGCTGTGATCTGTACTATATTTTTACTGTAATTGACAGTTATAAAAAAAAAAAAAAAAAAAACAACAACACGGGAGTGGGAGGGAATGCGAGTCATTCTTCCGGGAGTGGAACGGGATTTCCCTCCAGTTTTTTCGTGGGATTGGGACGGGAAGAGATTAAAGTTTGTGATGCATTTTGGAAACAGGAGATGAGCCCCTGGTCTAATGCGCCACCTGGCTTGAGAAACCCGTTCTCAAAGACTTACTTTGTCATTATTTGGGTAGCACACATATTCTGAATGCCTTCGGCAGAATTCAAATGAGCCATTTTAATCTAGATTAATCTAGATTAATTTCAAAATTAATCTAGATTAAAAAAATTAATCTATGCCCACCTCTAATATATATATATATAACATTTAAGCTAAATGACAAGGCAATAATTCAGATTTTTATTTTGTTTAACTTGATGTATTAAAATAATTAAATAAAAATCAATAAATCTATGGAAAAATATATACAAATTTAAACTAACTAAAATTAAAATTATAACAAATAATAATACAATATAGTAAAATAAATTCAGAGCATTAATAATAACACACTATAGCAGAGAGACATCATAATTCACATGACAGATGGGAAAAATAGTTTTCTTTTACCGGTATAAGAAACTTTTTAGCATAATTAGCTCCGTATTTCATCTCTGACTGGATGCTTTCACTTGTGGCTGGATTTTCAAGCCATCTCCAATTACACGAGAAGATTCTCCACTCTGCTGTTTACTCGGACCGAGGCTGGATAATTAAACTTGATTTGACTTTCATGTTGAACTGCTCTAGCAAGAGCCCAGAGATGACTCTGAATGAAATATTGCCGGCATGTCAAGACGGATCAGACTGACAGAGCGTCTCTCATGAGGAGCCAAACACCAGCTCTTCATTACAGTTTCTCTTCCATACATCCAGAGAGGCTCATCACCATACAGCAGAGTCAATTCACTATTTCTCTAATAGAAACAGACTCAGATGAGCCAATAGTTGTCATACAGTGAGAGTATTTACTTATATATATATATGAAATATATTTTAGAAGACTATATATATGTTAAGTAGTAATATAAATAAATATTGCATTTATATTTATACTAATAGATGCCATAGCCTTGAAGTGAGTTCATTCACAGTATTTGTGTGTATATTGTTATATATCAGGGCTCTAGACTCTCACATTCTTCCCACTGGTCAAACGTTTGAGACTAACTTTCTCAGTTGGTCGCATTAGCACATATTTTGGTTGCATAATTTGTTTTGATTAATCAATGCATGCTGATGCACTTTTATCATAGTTTATAGTTATATGGTAACGAAAGTGTTCATCATTCAACCCGTTCTTTTTCATCAGTATTATTTTTTATTTAAATTAAGTGAACAGGAATTTCTCTTTTCGTGTGCTTTCACTTTCACTTTCAAATTGTGCGATCTTGGTGTCACGTTTACAAGAAAGGATAGCTGTCTGTTTTGCTTATATCTACACATCTTTCACTTTTTTAAGACTAAAACAAAAGATGGATCCAGTGTTATTCTTAATTAAAAAGCACAACTACAATAAAATAGTACATTACAATGACAAACTGTCTTACATAATGTTTATTAACAAAAACGAATTAAGACGAGGCATGGCATAGGACACATCACATGCTGTATTATATAACGACTAATACATTACAGAATGTTTAGCAAACACTGAGAAATCAAATAAATAATAGGCAATATAAAAAAAATGAAGGAAAAACTCTAAAGCGTAACGTGAACATGTTCACCTTCTCTGGTTAAGAAGCAGTCTTTTACTTTAGTTTGAAAACCAAATCCTCCGTTGCGCGTCATCCGCTTGCGGGCACCTTTGTGCTCGTGCTGACATAGTAACCCCGGTGGCAATCACAGAGGTCAGACGTTTCTTGTAGTTGGCCACCAGGTTTGCACACATTCTCTCCAAGTCGTTAAGGTTTTGAGGCTGACGTTTGAACCTTCAGCTCCCTCCACAGATTTTCTATGGGATGAAGGTCTGGAGACTGGCTAGGCCACTCCAGGACCTTAATGTGCTTCTTCTTGAGACAATCCTTTGTTGCCGTGTGTTTTGGGTCATTGTCAATACCCATCCACGATCCATTTTCAATGCCCTGGCCCTGATGGTACACGGCCCCGTCCATCGTCCCTTTGATGCGCTGCAGTTGTCCTGTCCTCTTAGCAGAAAAACACCCCAAAGCATAATGTTTCCACCTCCATGTTGGACGGTGTTGATGGTGTTCTTGGGGTCATAGGCAGCATTCCTCCTCCTCCAAACACGGCGAGTTGAGTCTGACCACAACACTTTCACCCAGTTCTTCTCTGAATCACTGGCAAACTTCAGACAGGCTGTACATGTGCTTGTCCCTGACATCCTTGGACAGCTCTTTGGTCTCGGTCATGGTGGAGAGTTTGGAATCTGGTTGATTGATTGATTGATTGATTGATTGCTTCTGTGGACAGGTGTCTTTTATACAGGTAACAAGCTGAGACTCCCTTTAAGAGAGTGCTCCTAATCTCAGCTCCTTACCTGTATTAAAGACACCTGAGAGCCAGACATCTTGCTGATTGATAGGGGATCAAATACTTATTTCACTCATTAAAATGCAAATCAATTTATAACTTTTTAGAAATGCGTTTTTCTGGATTGTTTTGTTGTTATTCTTTCTTTCACTGTTCAAATAAACCTACCAATACAATTATAGACTGAATGTCTTTGTCAGTGGGCAAACGTACATTCAGCAGGGGATCAAATAATTTATTTCCCCACATTAGTATATATAGGCCTATATAATTTACTTAGTAAACACATGCCATGTAAAGGTTGAATGATAATAACATTAATATAAAAAATAATGCCACTTAGACTAAATCAATTTATTTATAATTAAATATTTATTCAAATGGATCAAATAATTATTTAAATAAATAAATAAAGAGTATCTTGTAAATAAATAAATCAACTTTTTAAGTAAACAGTCTAAGGAGGTTGGTTTCAGCTGGTTTAGCTATATATCCAACCAACTTTAAGGCTTGTTTAAGCTGTTTTTCACCAGGACAACATGGTTTCCTCTTTGTTTTTGTTAATATTGTTGTTGGATTAATATTAATAACATAATAGCTGAAGGCAGTTATATTAGGCTACACTGCGAGGCTTAAAGCACAGATCCAATATTTGGACACAAATCCGGTATGAATTAGATTAATACTAGTCTCAGCCTCAGACGGAATGTTGGCTAAACATCTGATGCATATGGTACACTTAGGCCCTGTCCCAAATGGCACCCTAAACCCTCGCGGTCTTTCTCGGAGTCCGCACTTTCGTGACGTAACGCCGCTTTGACTGTCGGGTAGAAGTCTGCTGCGGGCTCGGCAGAAGTGCGGATCGAGGGCACATAACGGCCGCAAAGGGGGCGCTCGCGAGCACCCTTCTGAACGCTAACATGAGGAATGGGACACCCTACGGTCTCGTGGACTTAACGGACACGCGCACGCAGTGGCCATTGTAAGTCCGTAAGACCGCAAGTGCACACGCAGTGTTCCATTTGGGACAGGGCCTTATCTGGAAACACTTCAGGACTTTCAAAATCGTCATCGGATTGGTATACAGGATTTCCAGGAGACGTTTGTGTCGTTTTCTTTAACAGTCCACCTGGAAAAAAAGATGCCGTGGAACCAAACCCCCTCACGAAATAAGAAAGCCGTCGTGTTTAAAAATGTGATGGCGAACGCTTATCAGGATCAACTTAACGATGGATTTAAAAAAAAAAATTATCTTTCCATTTTGCGGCATTGACTCTTTAAAATATGTCCAAGAGTTTTACGTACATTGTGGTGACATTTCCACGACCCTAAACATGACGCACCACAAAATGAAACATGATTGGTTGCTTTACCTGTCAGTCAAATGGCCTCTTGGGCTGGTCTTGACCATTTAAAGCGGACAAAGTACCCAGACCTTCAGCCATTAGTCTGAAGGTCTGGCTAAGCGAGACTAGATGAATACATGAATATCAAGACCGTATTTTGACCGTTCTCAATATTTAGAGTTGGTACAACCAAAGTACTAGTGAAACTGGTGTTTTTGTTCAATGAGTTCAGTATGAAGTATGCACCAAAACACCAATTTTATTTGGCATCCCTACCTCCAGATTTGGCAAAAAGAGCTGCTATGCTAATTATTGGCAAGTCTGTAAATGAATAAATGCTAAAGCACCAGCCCGTCGTCTGATGAAAGTGAAACGCTGTCAGTCAGCTCAATGTCAGAGCAGCCTGGAGGGGACGACAAGCTCCGAGAATTATAATCACCTGCAGCCGACGAGCTCAAACACTACACGAGGATTAGAAAAAAACTAATTTGAGGAACACAAGAAAAAGCATAAATATTGCTGACTCAGCAGTTAGGAGAGCGCCGCGTGTGTTTTTGCACATTTCCATGCCTGGCAAAGACAGAGAGAGTCAATAGAAGAAAATAATTAATCTGTTTATGCTAATTGGACACAGTGGCTACCATTCAATGTTTAATAATGACGCATCTGTGTACACTTTTCCTGGAATGACACATTACAAGCTCAAATATTCTTCCCATTTTTTTGTGGGAATACGATGCGTCTAGAGGAACTTCATTAAAAGAAACAGTTCTGCTCCTGGAGATGCTCTCATTTACACAGAACTGACAAATGAGCTGATCTGAACACACCATATAGACTATTGTTTCACATATTATGTGTTAAGACAAACATCACTATTAGAGTTGATTAAACTCAAGGATAGAGTTGTGTAAAATATGGAAAAAATATTGTATAATCTTACATTAAAGGGGGAAACCGAGCTATATCTAGAGATAAGAATATCACAGAGATGGGGAAGGACTCCTAGTAAGGAACCACACAGAATACCCCAACAACGCCATAGCAACACCCTGCCAAAAACACCTACAGCATTCCAGCAACCCCATAGCATTGCATTGACAAACATTCTGAACATTCCAGAAATCTTATAGCAAAACCCTGTCAAACATCTATAACACCCTAGCAACACCCAGCCAAAAACACCTACAGCATCCCAGCAACCCCATAGCAACACCCTGCCAAATACATCTACAGCATCCCAGCAACCCCATAGCAACGCCTTGGCAATCAACCAGAAAATTCCAGCAGCACCATAGCTATGCCTTGGGGAACATTCAGAGCATCCCAGGAATCCCATAGCAAAGCCCTGGAAAAACACCCAGAACACCCTAGCAACCCCATAGCAAAACCCTGCAAACACCCAGAACACCCTAGCAACCCCATAGCAAAACCCTGCAAACACCCAGAACACCCTAGCAGCCCCATAGCAACGCCCTGCAAACACCCAGAACACCCCAGCAACCCCATAGCAAAACCCTGCAAACACCCAGAACACCCTAGCAGCCCCATAGCAACGCCCTGAAAACACCCAGAACACCCCAGCAGCCCCATAGCAAAACCCTGCAAACACCCAGAACACATTCCTGCAACAGCATATAAACACCCTGGTAAAAACACTCAACACATTCTAGCAATAGCATAGCAACACTCTGAGAAACACCCAGAACACCCTAGCAACACTCTGTGATATATTAGTGATACACGATTTTCCTATTTTGATATTTTGCAGTTGCTTTGACACAATTTGTATTGTTAAAAGCGCTATATAAATAAAGATGACTTGACTCTGGAAATCACCAAGAACACTGCACCCAGAACATTCTAGCAACACCATAGCAACACCCTGCAAACATCCAGAACATTCTAACAGCCCCATAGCAACACCCTGCAAACACCCAGAACATTCTAACAGCGCCATAGCAGCACCCTGCAAACATCCAGAACATTCTAACAGCCCCATAGCAACACCCTGCAAACACCCAGAACATTCTAACAGCCCCATAGCAGCACCCTGCAAACATCCAGAACATTCTAACAGCCCCATAGCAGCACCCTGCAAACACCCAGAACATTCTAACAGCCCCATAGCAGCACCCTGCAAACACCCAGAACATTCTAACAGCCCCATAGCAGCACCCTGCAAACACCCAGAACATTCTAACAGCCCCATAGCAGCACCCTGCAAACACCCAGAACATTCTAACAGCCCCATAGCAACACCCTGCAAACACCCAGAACATTCTAACAGCCCCATAGCAACACCCTGCAAACACCCAGAACATTCTAACAGCCCCATAGCAACACCCTGCAAACACCCAGAACATTCTAACAGCCCCATAGCAACACCCTGCAAACACCCAGAACATTCTAACAGCCCCATAGCAACACCCTGCAAACACCCAGAACATTCTAACAGCCCCATAGCAACACCCTGCAAACACCCAGAACATTCTAACAGCCCCATAGCAACACCCTGCAAACACCCAGAACATTCTAACAGCCCCATAGCAACACCCTGCAAACACCCAGAACATTCTAACAGCCCCATAGCAACACCCTGCAAACACCCAGAACATTCTAACAGCCCCATAGCAACACCCTGCAAACATCCAGAACATTCTAACAGCCCCATAGCAACACCCTGCAAACACCCAGAACATTCTAACAGCCCCATAGCAGCACCCTGCAAACATCCAGAACATTCTAACAGCCCCATAGCAACACCCTGCAAACACCCAGAACAGCCCAGCATCATCACAGCAACAAATACTTCATCTACTAATTGTCATCAGCATTGTTTCCGAGCTCTGTTCTTTTTATAGACTGACTTTAGGGTGGCATCTGAAATCTTGATTTGCCGGCGCTCTGAGATAGCATTTTCATTCATCTCCCTCCCTCTCTCTCTCTCTCCGGTGTGAATGGATTTTCAGAGGCACTATGCAGATCTCAGACCTCAGCGCTTCACCTGCTGACACGCAGCACTGACTCTTCCCCAGAGTCTCAGTGTCATGCATGTGATTCTCTATCATGTTCATGTTCATGTGGTCTGCGAGCAGATCGAGTCAGATGTCTGCCTTACCTCTGCTCTCTGATTTGAATAAGAAAGTGACCGGTGACTTAATGAGACACAGCGTGTTTGTTCAGATGACAGCAGGATATTCTCAGTCTGTCGGGTTGTGTGGCTGCCGCACTCTATTAACTGGCAGCGAGGAGCCCTGGCAATGATATGTCAAGGTCAGATAAAACACATGACCTCTGTATGGGGTCATTGTTAAAGTATTGTGGGTAACACTTTCTAAGAAGCCCGTATTTATAATACATTATAAGGGTATACTTAAGGATTATAATGAATGTATAGTGCATAATAAAAAACCTTATAATGTGTTATAAAATCTAACGAATAATCATAACAACAATTATAATACATTGTAGCACTTACGTATTTGTGGTTATAACTTTTAAGAGTATGATTATTTATAACACACAATGAACACCACATTAAATCTTCTTAATTTATAATGGGCTATATCATTGCTTGACACTGTTTATTTAAGATCTGCACAGTTCCTTACTACATCTCTTGAGTGCAATGTTTATATATATAAAACTAACTGTATTAGTAGACTTAGGTAGGTAGAATGTTCACATACTTGCAAAGTATCCTATACTCAGTATGTCTGTTGAGGAACCATCAAAATAAAGTGATAGCATACAGTATATTCAGCAGACACACCACTAATACTCTCATGAATGCTAGTTGACATGCAGTTACAGAGTTACTTATCAACAGCTGTCTAAAGAGTGCATCAAAATAATCAAACTGATATTAGATTAAAAAATATGTTCAAAGCAAATGTGTCATATTACACATTCATCTGATCTGATATCTGATCTTATGGCTGTTTGAGAAAAGAAAATTATTGTTAATTATAAGTGGTCTTTGTTGGCTTTAAGTAAAGTAACATAAGTAATGTGGCAAGATATGAGACTTATATAATCCATAATAAATATAATCCATAGTAACTTAAGCGGATGGATCGTGTTCATTGTTTGTTATAAATCATCATATTCTTAAAAGCTATAACCACAAATAAGTAACTATTATAATACATCAAAACTGTTCTTATGAATATTCATGAGATGACACAACATATTATAAAGTTATTTATAATGTATTATGACCTGATTACTATGGTGGTGGTTGAGGAGAGACCCCCCCACATGATTGTAAAGCGCTTTGGGTGTACAACAATACACAAAAAGCGCTATATAAATGCATCATTCATTCATTCATTCATTATACACAAACACAGCTGCAACCAATCAAAAACCCTTTATAAGCCTTGGACTTCCTCTTTCGGATGGCCGAGTATTGTCTGCTTTTATCACTCTGCTAGCGATAGCAATTTTACGAAGCCATTTCGTGTTTCCTGAGTTTAAGTCTAGTCTGTCCTGTTTTTCTTTACTTGTTTAACCCATCTTGATTCTAGCCTGGTTTACCTCGTCCTGTCAGACCTATGCCTGCCCTGAAGCTTCTATCCTGTCTTGGATTTACCCTTTGCCTTGCAGAGCTCATGGTCTACCGGTAGGTGCCCCCCCAGGCAAAAATGTAAAACTCCGTCTATGGATAAAACACATGACCTCTGTGCAAGTCTGTGAATAAAAGGTTTTAATTCTGAGTTATAACTTACATTTGCGAGTTTTCATCTTGCAATTATGAGTTTTTTTTCTGAATGAAGCTTATATCCTGCTATTGCATGTTATTAATTTTTTTTTAGATGTAAACTAAAAATTCTGAGAAAGAAATCTGAATTGCGAGAAGTACATTTATATATCACAAGTTTATAACTTGCGATTGTGGCACATCAATTCGTTAATAAGTTAAATATTATAGGTTTGTTCAAAACTAATTACCCAAATTATGAGCAAGAATAATAGTGATGCTCGTCTAAAACCACAGCGCTTAAGTCAGTTCCAGCTCTCTATCTGGCACAGAGGCATTTTCAACCTGATTCTGTCATTCTTCTCACTTCCGAGGCTTATGAATAAGCTCCTTAACAGAAGTGATGCTCACAACGATACAAAAGGTGACTTACCGTGTTGCTCGAGTTCCCATTTAAATGCAAACCACTGTCGAAAAGCGGCGAGGACGCCCTGCTACTCTGATCGCTGGACGGTCCGGGTGAACCTGAGGGAATATGGCAGATTATTACATATTCTATATACAGCAGAGCTCATACTGTGTGCAAATCTACTCTAGTGACTCCACACTTCTAAATCCGTGCGATGTGACGTGCATTAGCTTGGAAAGCAAAGCCGCTTTCTGGGTTGTCACGATGCCATGGACACCTAAGTCACAGGAGATTATAGGTATATGGTGAGTATGAAATGCACGAGACGCAGGAGTTCTGACACGGCCGTTACTGGAAAATGCAAAACGGAAAAAGTAGATTTCATGCAGAGGAATCGTGGAGTCGTCTTTCTGTGTCATGCAGCACACAGCTGCTCGCTTCAGTCCCGAGAGATTGGCCTTCCTGCAGAGTCGAAGCTGCCGTTAGATTCGTCTGTGAGGTTCCTACTTACTAGTTTAAACGTGACATGCATCCAAGTCATTTTAGTCTGAAAGAAATGGATGACTTGGAAAAATTCATATTTTCTCTCTATTTCTCACTTCGTGACAAATATCCAGGATGCTTTCAAGAGAAGGCATAACAAAACGGAGAGCAAAGGTGCATCAGGTGTCTAACTGTAACTGCTGTTACTGTTAACTAAAAATAAAATAAAACCTTTATATTCATAAAAAAACGATAAGTGGTAAAATGGTTATGTGTGTGAGTATATATACACATAAACATACTGTACATGCACACACACAGATAGGTGTATAACCGACAGTGATGTTATTGTTAAGTAAAAATAATACAAGTAAAAAAATGTAAAACATTTATTGTAATGCATAACGTTTTTTATCTAAATATATATATATATACACATTTACATACATACACACAAGTACATTTATATAAAAATATTAATATTATAGGGAAAGCCTAAACCTTAAAAGAAAATGAGAAATGTTGCTTTGGCAAATAAATGAAAAAGAAAACAACAAAGTTTACGTTTAAAATGTTTAACTACTAAAATAAAATGTCTTAAAAAAGTACTAAAGTGACTAAAACGAAAACTGATAATAAATAGAAAGATATATTGAAATCTTAAAAAAAGAAAATGCCAAAAGCACATTAGACTTGAACAAAAATAAGACAAATAAAATAAATTAAAACTGAAAATATATAAAATGGCCAATTCAATATAATATGACAGTATATAAACATGACAGTATATAAATAATACTAAAATAACACTGGTACTTAATGTTGTATTTGCATATTTTTTTATTATTGTGTTGCTACAGAGAATGAGGAGATGAGATGTTGTTTGGTCGCCTAATAAACCATTTAAATTAATGGCATTTTCTGATTTATTGCTATTCTTCATCAAAAATGCTCAAAATGCAAACTATATAAGCAACAATCACAATTAAAACTTAATTATGACAAATGCAACTTGTGCTGCCTCACATGTAAATTTGCAGAGAAGGCATCACCAGAATGCATTGCAACAATCTCCCATGTGTTTGCCATGCAATTAGTGTTAAATGCAATATTTCTGATCATGCAGCGCACCCAATCACTCACTATGCACTTCAGTTAGGATGCTTCCTCAGAAGGCATCTGCCTATCCAGACAGTGAGCTTTAGCAGCAGAGCTCAGATGTAAAGCAAACCCACCTAATGGGAGTTTTAAGAAGGCCGGCGCTTCCCTGAGGTAGCGTACAGTGATGGTGACTTCATCCCCTGCCGTCCGCAAAAGATGAACCTGAACAGAAATATAAAAGAGATAAAACATCTTCCTGACAACAGGATGAGAAGATGAGCTTGAGCTGCATTCAAAAGACTCTTTCACACCTAATTGAGTCGAGGAGCCGTAACATTGGGATTAAATCATCTCTATGCAATCAGCATGTAATCTCTCAGAGATTTCTCATTAATGATTATTACAGCACACGTCATGTGATCTCTCTCCACTGGAGCGCTGGACCATCAAGTGTTGGGTTCAGGTCCACTAACCGCTCTCTAGACAAGCACTTACTCCGTCCATGTCTCATATCTTCAGATTTCATCATCTCACGCAGGGGTTCACAACTTCTTTACCAGCTGAACCTCTCTGACCTAAAATAGTTACTTGAATTTAAGGCCATATTATAATCATTTAACATTTCATGGTCCTCTGATGTCAGCTATTGGTCACATGACATGCAAGAAACGTTTATATATATATATATGAATGTGTATCATGATGTAACATAATATTGTATAAAAAAACTTTGCAAAAACTTCTACTTTGCAAGGATGCATTCAATTTAAATTCAATTAATTTAATTTTAGTTTCTTACATTTTTGTTATTTGTATAATACATAAATATTAGAATAAAAACATAAATCTGAAAATCTTAAATGAAAACTAGCAATGTGCTAAAATTGGTATAACTGAAATACAAATAAATGAAAGCCAAATATAAATATTTAAAAACTAATCAAATTACCTAACAAAATTACTAAAATTAAAATGAAAACTGAATATGTGAAAACAAAAGCCAATTTAAAACACTTATATATTGAAATACTGTAATGGTAGATAGAGGATAACACACATAACACTGGTCCAGTAATTGATGCTGTATCTGCATAGTTTATCATTATTGTGTCGCTACAGAGAATGATGGGAATGTTGTTTGGTCACACATTCATTTGTTATTTATGTTTCACATTTAAGTAATTCAGTTAGTTTTAGTAATTCCATTAATTTCAGTTAGTTGCTAATTTTAATTTTCCATCTTATTTTCTAGTTTTCCCATCCAATATTTATATTTTACTTTATTTCTGCTTCATATTAATTGTTTTGAAAATGGGTAGATTTTGTACTTTCAGCACATGACGAGAAATTAAAATCAGCATTAAAAGGTATTAACCATAGTGAGTAGAGTGGAGCGCGAGCGGAGCGGGGAGCGTAGCGAGAGCGTCTTTCTGAAGATGGCGCTCCGCTCGCTCAATACACTCAGCGCCGCTCGCTCGGCCCAAAATGCCCCTTTGGTAATCTGCTAGTTCCAGAATCTGTGGAATAGGCGAAGCAATAGTTTGTCTAAGCTAGTGTTTGTAAAAACAAATTCTAAAATCCTGTGAAGATTGAAAGGCGGTTTATCAGACCGCATTTCCCCGCAGTTTTGGTTTATTTTAATTTTAGAAAGTGTGTTTCTTTTATTTGAGAGTTAATTTCTCACAACTGTGAGATATAAACTTTTCACTTAGTTAGCATCTAGCCATCTTGACTTTACATCAATTAATAACTTGCAAGTCTGTGAATAAAAGGTTTTAATTCTGAGTTATAACTTACATTTGCGAGTTTTCATCTTGCAATTATGAGTTTTTTTTCTGAATGAAGCTTATATCCTGCTATTGCATGTTATTATTTTTTTTTAGATGTAAACTAAAAATTCTGAGAAAGAAATCTGAATTGCGAGAAGTACATTTATATATCAAAAGTTTATAACTTGCGATTGTGGCACATCAATTCGTTAATAAGTTAAATATTAGAGGTTTGTTCAAAACTAATTACCTAAATTATGAGCAAGAATAATAGTGATGCTCGTCTAAAACCACAGCGCTTAAGTCAGTTCCAGCTCTCTATCTGGCACAGAGGCATTTTTAACCTGATTCTGTCATTCTTCTCACTTCCGAGGCTTATGAATAAGCTCCTTAACAGAAGTGATGCTCACAACGATACAAAAGGTGACTTACCGTGTTGCTCGAGTTCCCATTTAAATGCAAACCACTGTCGAAAAGCGGCGAGGACGCCCTGCTACTCTGATCGCTGGACGGTCCGGGTGAACCTGAGGGAATATGGCAGATTATTACATATTCTATATACAGCAGAGCTCATACTGTGTGCAAATCTACTCTAGTGACTCCGCACTTCTAAATCCGTGCGATGTGACGTGCATTAGCTTGGAAAGCAAAGCCGCTTTCTGGGTTGTCACGATGCCATGGACACCTAAGTCACAGGAGATTATAGGTATATGGTGAGTATGAAATGCACGAGACGCAGGAGTTCTGACACGGCCGTTACTGGAAAATGCAAAGCGGAAAAAGTAGATTTAATGCAGAGGAATCGTGGAGTCGTCTTTCTGTGTCATGCAGCACACAGCTGCTCGCTTCAGTCCCGAGAGATTGGCCTTCCTGCAGAGTCGAAGCTGCCGTTAGATTCGTCTGTGAGGTTCCTACTTACTAGTTGAAATGTGACATGCATCCAAGTCATTTTAGTCTGAAAGAAATGGATGATTGGAAAAATTCTTATTTTTTCTCTATTTCTCACTTCGTGACAAATATCGGGATGCTTTCAAGAGAAGGCCTAACAAAACGAAGAGCAAAGGTTGTGCATCAGGTGTCTAACTGTAACTGCTTTACTGTTAACTAAAAATAAAATAAAACCTTTATATTCATAAAAAAACGATAAGTGGTAAAATGGTTATGTGTGTGAGTATATATATACATAAACATACTGTACATGCACACACACAGATAGGTGTATAACCGACAGTGATGTTATTGTTAAGTAAAAATAATACAAGTAAAAAAATGTAAAACATTTATTGTAATGCATAAAGTTTTTTATCTAAATATATATATACACATTTACATACATACACACAAGTACATTTATATAAAAATATTAATATTATAGGGAAAGCCTAAACCTTAAAAGAAAATGAGAAATGTTGCTTTGGCAAATAAATGAAAAAAAAAACAAAGTTTACGTTTAAAATGTTTAACGACTAAAATAAAATGTCTTAAAAAAGTACTAAAATGACTAAAACTAAAACTGATAATAAACAGAAAGCTATATTGAAATCTTAAAAAAAAAAAATGTCAAAAGCACATTAGACTTAAACAAAAATAAGACAAATAAAATAAATTAAAACTGAAAATATATAAAATGGCCAATTCAATATAATATGACAGTATATAAATATGACAGTATATAAATAATTCTAAAATAACACTGGTACTTAATGTTGTATTTGCACATTTCTTTCATTATTGTGTTGCTACAGAAAATGAGGAGATGAGATGTTGTTTGGTCGCCTAATAAACCATTTAAATGAATGGCATTTTCTGATTTATTGCTATTCTTCATCAAAAATGCTCAAAATGCAAACTATATAAGCAACAATCACAATTAAAACTTAATTATGACAAATACAACTTGTGCTGCCTCACATGTAAATTAGCAGAGAAGGCAGTACCAGAATGCATTGCAACAATCTCCCATGTGTTTGATTTCTGATCATGCAGCGCACCCAATCACTCACTATGCACTTCAGTTAGGATGCTTCCTCAGAAGACATCTGCCTATCCAGACAGTGAGCTTTAGCAGCAGAGCTCAGATGTAAAGCAAACCCACCTAATGGGAGTTTTAAGAAGGCCGGCGCTTCCCTGAGGTAGCGTACAGTGATGGTGACTTCATCCCCTGCCGTCCGCAAAAGATGAACCTGCACAGAAATATAAAAGAGATAAAACATCTTCCTGACAACAGGATGAGAAGATGAGCTTGAGCTGCTTTCAAAAGACTCTTTCACACCTAATTGAGTCGAGGAGCCGTAACATTGGGATTAAATCATCTCTATGCAATCAGCATGTAATCTCTCCGAGATTTCTCATTAATGATTATTACATCACACGTCATGTGATCTCTCTCCACTGGAGCGCTGGACCATCAAGTGTTGGGTTCAGGTCCACTAACCGCTCTCTAGACAAGCAATTACTCCGTCCATGTCTCATATCTTCAGATTTCATCATCTCACGCAGGGGTTCACAACTTCTTTACCAGCTCAACCTCTCTGACCTAAAATAGTTACTTGAATTTAAGGTCATATTATAAGCATTTAACATTTCATGGTCCTCTGATGTCAGCTATTGGTCACATGACATGCAAGAAACGTTTATATATATATGAAAGTGTAACATGATGTAACATAATATTGTGTACAATTTATTTTCTTCACAAATTAGCAATTCTACTTTGCAAGGATGCATTCAATTTAAATTCAATTTATTTAATTGTATTACTTATTACATTTTAGTTATTTATATAATATATAAATATTAGAATAAAAACATAAATCTGAAAATCTTAAATGAAAACTAGCAATGTGCTAAAATTAGTATAACTGAAATACAAACAAATGAAAGCCAAATATAAATATTTAAAAACTAATAAAATGTACTAACAAAATTACTAAAACTAAAATTAAAATGAAAACTGAATATGTGAAACAAAAGCCTATTTAAAATACATATACATTTAAATACTGTAATGGTAGATAGATGATAACACACATAACACTGGTCCAGTAATTGATGCTGTATCTGCATAGTTTATCATTATTGTGCTGCTACAGACAATGATGGGAATGTTGTTTGGTCACACATTCATTTGTTATTTATGTTTCACATTTAAGTAATTCAGTTAGTTTTAGTAATTCCATTAATTTCAGTTAGTTGCTAATAAAACAATTCTAATTTTCCATCTTATTTTCTAGTTTTCCCATCCAATATTTATATTTGCTGCATATTAATTGTTTTGAAAATGGGTAGATTTTGTACTTTCAGCACATGATGAGAAATTAAAATCAGCATTAAAAGGTATTAACCAGAGCATGTGAGTAGAGTGGAGCGCGAGCGGAGCGGGGAGCGTAGCGAGAGCATCTTTCTGGAGATGGCGCTCCGCTCGCTCAATACGCTCAGCGCCGCTCGCTCGGCCCAAAATGCCCCTTTGGTAATCTGCTAGTTCCAGAATCTGTGGAATAGGCGAAGCAATCGTTTGTCTAAGCTAATGTTTGTAAAAGCAAATTCTAAAATCCTGTGAAGATTGAAAGGCGGTTTATTAGACAGTTTTGGTTTATTTTAATTTTAGAAAGTGTGTTTCTTTTATTTACACAATGAAATAATTGATTAAGTGCATTTCATCTTGTGTGTGTTTTCATGAGCCTGATAAGCAAGGTGTATTTTATGAAATTCTATATCTGCATTTCATCTTGTGTGCGTGTTTTGAATGTTTGCACAATAACTGAAGTGGCGTTTTTAATGTAAAAGTATACTTTTTCAGTTATTAATATTTTTTTCGTAAGTTTGCTAAGTGGCTTCAAAAACAAGACACGTTTTTAAATTAATCATTTTAATTTAATACATTTAAATTAATAACGTCACGCTGAAACATAACCGTTACTTATCGGACTACTGCTTTAATTGAGAGATTTATTCAATAATTTCATTATAAACGGGGAAAAAATAGGCCTACTGGAGACATTTAATGTCAGAGCGTGATCTGAGCGGGATTCGGTTCACCGGTGAGCGTGAGCGGATCATTAGCGGAGCGTTAGCTTTGGCCGTGAGCGACTGAGCGGAGCGCACGCACACAAAGCGGAATATTGAGCTGAGCGTCACACCGCTCCGCTTCGCTCACATGCTCTGGTATTAACACACATTTTACAAAAAAAGAAAAAGAAAAAATAACAGGGTGAAACTGATATTTTCCACCATGCAGGATCTGATGTGATGTTGCAAAGAGTGTTTAATCTCAGAAGTCAGATCTGAATGCAGTTTGCAGCAGATTGTGAAGGGCCACTAGAAAAAGCATCAGTTCTGATTACATGTTGAATTTTAGACTTCATTTGATCATAACCACAAATCTGACAAATCTGAGCTTTCCTCTCTGATGAAAACAGGACACACTTGCACAACATTTCCACCGAGAGCTGATGCTAAAAGAAACCATGTATTTGCCAAGAAACCCTCATGTGTGCTTGTGCTCCAAAACTCAAGATGCTTTCTATCTAAAGACTGTTTACACTCACACACATTCATCGCTGGAGGTCGAACCCGGGTCATTCCTGTAAATAAGATATTTTATTTTAAAACTAGACATGTTTGAGCTCATATAGAGATATTTTGATTTTTAAACTAGATTATAAATTGTAGAATCACGAGTGTTGTGTAACCTGCCAATGAATTTGTCCATGCAGCGAGTGAATATCCACTGTTATTATCTGGTTCTGATATATTAATCATATTAAAAAGACCTTTTTAACAAACCTTTCACATTTTTCCGAATTATCTCTCATCTCGCATCTCAAAAATAAGACAACTACAGAGTGTAAAATCCCAGATGAAAAATTGATATTATTGCTTTTTTATTGCCCAGGAGTATGTTTTTAGGTACGCTTCAATGAAGCATCAACTTTGTCTCATGTGTTTCTCCTAAAACTTCTTTGGAGGAAAATAAAAAAATAAAAAATAAAATGAGGAAACACTTTCCATTAGGGTTTAATTCATTAACTAACTACATTTAACTAAAGTATCTAAACTAAGGGCCAGTTTTACTAACAGCTTGCGCCAGCACAAACCATCTTTTGGTGTTAAAACTGTGCTGTCAGATTTGACTAAAGACACAGTGATGAATTAGCGCTGAAAAGGCGTGGACGTGGTTATTTTTGCACCTGACCTTACTGAATATGCATTTGTAGGAGTTTCCATTTCAGACTAAATTTATGGGAGGAGAGTATTTAAATGAATCAAGCAATGCGTTTTACTAACATTTGCACTCGTCAAATCACTGGTATTTGCGTCATTATTTAACGCCCCAAAAAGCATGCCTTAAACTGTTTAGCGCTTGAAATGGCTGCAATTATTGTTGCTAGAGGAGGCACCGCAGAGAACAGAGAGCATGTGGTATAAGGGAGAGGATCTTTCCACACGTATTCATTTATTTGGAATGCCAGAAGAACACATTATACGAACATATCGTTTGCCAAGCCATGTTATTTTTAATTTGCTTCAGGAAATAAAAGACAACTTGGAACCCCTTAATTAGGAGTCACGCAATACCAGGTCTATCAAAACGTACAGCAAGCCTTCATTATTTGTCCTCCAGTTCTTTCCAATATACTGTGTCTTCTTTATTTCTTTATTTGTGACTATGCTAATTTACGCTGCTCTTGGTATATTGCGTTGATCGATATGTAAATTAGATATTGCATCTGTGTTCTTTAATTGCGCATTGTTAGTAAATCACCTGCAGAAATTTCCGTGCACATCACTGCTGTTTTTTAATTGCACTCTCATGCTAATTTACCCTGTTTAGTAAAACTAGCCCTAAAAATGCAATACTACTAATAATAATAATAATAATACACAACTAAATTCTTAAAACTTTAACTAAAAATGAAAATAAAAACAGTAAAAATAAAATGATATATTATATTTGATAAAAATTATAAACAAAGATATAAATTAATTCAATATATATATATATATATATATATATATATATATATATATATATATATATATATATATATATATATATATATATATATATATAAAACTACAACCTGAATTAAAGAGATGTTGGGACATTTTTTAAATTTGAATGAAATGAAAACTTAAAGACTTTCAAATCACATGAGCCAACATTTTATTCACAATAGAACATAACAAATGTTTAAATGGAGACATTTTACACTTTTATCCACTAAACGAGCTCATTTCAAATTTGATGCCTGCTACAGGTCTCAAAAAAGTTGGCACGCGGGCAACAAAGGGCTGAAAAGGCAATACAATTTGAAAAGATTCAGCTGGGAGAACATATTGCAACCAATTAAGTTAATTGGCATCAGGTTTGTAACATGATTAGCTATAAAAGGGATTATAGAGGTCTTAGAGAGGCAGAGTCTCTCAGAAGTAAAGATGGGCAGAGGCTCTCCAATCTGTGAAAGAGCGCATAAAAAGATTGTGGAATACCTTAAAAACAATGTTCCTCAACGTCATATTACAAAGGCTTTGCAAATCTCATCATCTACAGTGCATAACATCATCAAAAGTTTGATATAAACTGGGAGAAATCTCTGTGCGTGCCAGTGGTCTTCGGGTCCTCAGATGACACTGCATCACTCATCGGCATGATTCTGTCATTGACATTACTAAATGGGCCCAGGAATACATCCAGAAACCACTGTCGGTAAACACAATCCGCCCATGCCATCTGCAGGTGCCAACTAAAGTTCTATCATGCAAAAAGGAAGCCATATTTGAACATGGTCCAGAAGCGCCGTCATGTCCTGTGGGCCAAGGCTCGTTTAAAATGGACTGTTTCAGTGTGGAAAAATGCTCTATAGTCAGACGAGTCCAAATTTGACATTCTTGTTGGAAATTATGGACGCCATGTCCTCTGGGCTAAAGAGGACCGAGACCTTCCAGCGTGTTATCAGCGTTCAGTTCAAAAGTCAGCATCTCTAATGGTATGGGGGTGCATAAGTGCATACCATATGGGCAGCTTGCATGTTTTGGAAGGCACTATGAATACTGAAAGGTATATAAAGGGTTTAGAGCAACATATGCTCCCCTCCAGAAGACGTGTATTTCAGCAGGACATTGCAAAACCACATACTGCAGCTATTACAACAGCATGGCTTCGTAGTAGAAGAGTCTGGGTGCTGAATTGACCGGTCTACAGTCCAGATCTTTCACCTACAGTATAGAGAACATTTGGCGCATCATTAAACGAAAAATACGTCAAAGACGATCACACACTCTTCAGCAGCTGGAAACATATATCAGGCAAGAATGGGACCAAATTTCAACACCAACACTCCAGAAACTCATAACCTCGATGACCAGACATCTTCAAACTGTTTTTAAAAGAAGAGAAGATGCTACACCATGGTAAACTATTTTGAGACCTGTAGCAGGCACCAAATTAGAAATGAGTTAATTTTGTAAAAACAATTGTACAATTTCTAGTTTATACATTTGTTATGTATCTATGTTCTATTGTGAATAAAATATTGGCTCACGTGGTTTTAAATTATTTTAGTTTTCATTTTATTCAAAATTTACAAAAACATCCCAACATTTCCGGAATTCGGATTGTTTAAATATATCTCAATGATACTAAAACACTGACATGAACAAACAATAAATGATTGTATTTTTATAAAGAAAATATTAACAAAGTGAAAGTGAAAAGTGAAAGTGACATGACATACAGCCAATACTGGTGACCCATACTCGGAATTCATGATCTGCATTTAACCCATCCAAAGTGCACCCACACAGCAGTGAACACACACACACACACTGTGAACACACACCAGGAGCAGCGCACAGACACAGCAGTGAACACACACCCGGAGCAGTGCACACACACAGCAGTGAAAACACACACACCATGAACACACACCCGGAGCAGTGCCCACACATAGCAGTGAACACACACACACACACACACCGTGAACAACACACCCGGAGCAGTGCACACACACAGCAGTGAAAACACACACACCATGAACACACATCCGGAGCAGTGCACACACACAGCAGTGAACACACACACACCGTGAACACACACCTGGAGCAGTGCACACACACAGCAGTGAACACACACACACCGTGAACACACACCCGAAGCAGTGGGCAGCCATTTATGCTGCGGCGCCCGGGGAGCAGTTGGGGGTTCGGTGCCTTGCTCAAGGGCACCTCATTGTGGTATTGAAGGTGGAGAGAGAGCTGTACATTCACTCCCCCCCCCACCCCCACCTACAATCCCCGCCAGACCAAGACCTTAAAGATTAAGAGTCTGACTCTCTGCCATAAGGCCACGACTTCCCCCTAACAAAGAATGCTAGATAAATATATAGCAAATACATCAAATACATCTAGCAACAAATATATAAATATCTGATCTAAACCAATGCTAGAAAATTGTTTCTCATTTTTAGCAAATGCATTAACTATTGTTAACAAATGAGACCTTATTGTAAAGTGTTCCCAAAAACGAGTATAGAGCTATAAAATTAGTGTGAATAGCAGCTCAGAGTATTGATCTTGGAGGAACTTGATACGTTTGAGCTCATATTGAGATCTTCTGATTCGAGACATTGGGATCAGAGATAAACTCAGAAACATCTGAGCAGAAC
This sequence comes from Schizopygopsis pylzovi, assembly GCA_027422435.1. NCBI lineage: Eukaryota > Metazoa > Chordata > Actinopteri > Cypriniformes > Cyprinidae > Schizopygopsis > Schizopygopsis pylzovi. The sequence continues at coordinate 2,654,360 of CM049829.1, read as the reverse complement.
CTTCATTTGATCTCCACTGATCATTACAGATCTGATTTGGGAGTTTCTGTCCTACAGGATGATTTCTGTCATCTTCTCTCGTGTATCACTGGTCTTGTTCGGTGAAATCACTAATCATGGCCGGATGGAGATGTGGGGAACAGCTGTCAGGATCACAGTGAAGAACCTGCCATGAATCTACTCGCTATCGATCAGGTACAGCTGAGGCCGTACAGGGAGAAGATAAGGGTCGAGCGCTTCAGTGGAATCTGATTGATTCTGCATCAATGTCGTTTCAAGAACACGGATGAAAGAGACTCAGATACTCACGACTTCCTCGTGTGAACACTTCTCCACGTTAATGCCATTGACCTGCATAGAGAAAAGAAAAGATTAAACTAAACATATTGAGATCACAATTCACCCCAAAACTTGTATCTTGACATTATTTTCATGACAATTAACCACAGTTAATACAATATTCACTGTATTGTATTTTGTATAGAAATAGTTTTTGTAATTTTAAGTACAGCACCGTTCAAGTGTTGACAAGCTTTTTAATGCTCTTGAAAGAAGTCTTCTGCTCACCAAGACTGCATTAATTTGATCAGAAATATTTTACAGTAAAAACAGTACAATTGTGAAATATTATTACTGTTCAAATAGCTATTTTCTATGTGAATATCTGTTAAAATGTCCTTTATTTTTGTGATCAAATCTGTATTTTCAGCATCATTCCTCCAGTCTTCAGTGTCACATGATCTTCAGAAATCATTCTAATATGTTGATTTGCTGCTCAAGAAACATTTCTGATTATCAATGTTGAAAACAGTTGTACTGCACAATATTTTTGTAGAATTTATTTTTCAGGATTTTAAAAAAGGTTAAAAGAACAGTTTTATATACTTAATCTAAATTTACTGTATTTTATTAGTTTTTTTATTTATTTAAACACATTTGTGCTATTAAGTTACTTTCATTATTAATTTATATATATTCAATATTTTTGAACAAGAATATGTGTATTATATATAAAATTATTTTATATTAGTTATTGATATCTTTTTATTTCGATTAAATTAAATAAGGTTAATATATAAATAGTTGATTTATATACACACAGCCTTTTAGAGTTTGTGGTCTGTAATAAATTTTGTGAGTGTTACCACGAAATACATAATAAGGGCCAAACAAACTTAATATAGTTCGCAAAGTATGGATTGAAAACATTTAGTAGAAAAATCGATCCATACTAGAACTAAATTTCATAACTTTTTTGATTATACTTCAAAATGACGAGTAACTAAATGATCTAATATTGATCTCAGACAGTTTATATTTATTGTGTGGCTAACTGACTTTAGTGTATTTATGGGCCTAAAAGACTTAATAACATTCATAAATTATAGATCATAAATAAAGTCGCCTAAAACTTATCTTGCTCATCTCTCTGTTTTCCTATCAAATAAAAAAAGTTAGCCTTAATCAACCAGAGCAATAAGTAGGAAGTCTGAAAATCAGAGGGAACTCCTCTAAACACTTTCTGACTGCTGTGAACAACTTGAAAGTGTAATAGGCATAAACTAATGACATCAAATGATAAAACTTTTTAGTCGGCCACAGGAACTCTATTTTGACTTTTGGCTCTTTCTGATTCATAATAAGAGGAAAGGTTGAACTCATAAGCCAGAGAAAATGAATCAGAGGGAAGCGTCATTAAAATGCAGAGGGAACAGCGCTCTAACATGCACCCTTGGCCCCCGAGGGCCGCGTCAGGAGCGAGAGCGTGCAAAAGCCTGAAACACTGACCTGCAACACGGCGTCGCCGATAAACAGCATCCCCGTCTGATCGGCTGCGGCCCCGGACGGTCCGGCCAGAGGTTAATGGAAAGATTGGGACACAATTACTCATTTAATAGTGCTTTAATGCGATGACATGGCAATCAGGATTTGAGTTTGATGAGCCTTTCGATCTAGCGAAGTGCTTTGGGATGAATTTCACACAAATCTGGGTCTTAGTTCAATGCCTTCTGACAAATATGATGAAACTTCATAAGCTTTCTGGTATCAAGGGCGGATATATTTCTACGCTAAGCATCTCAGAAGTAAGAAAGGACAGCGGGAAGCTATAAAAAGCAATAAAACTGCAAATGCAATGCAGGCCGACATGCACAGAGTCTTGAATTAGCCGTGATTAAAATACATTCGAACTCTATAGCATGCAACTGTTCTCAAATACTGATTCTAATCACACGTTAGCAGTTACTGTCAGACACACGCGATGAATAAACTATAATGCGAGCAAGTGCTAATTATACGCATATCAAACAGACTACATTTAGGCTGTGCAGAGCATTTATTTTAAATGAAAAACAAAAGTAGAAAGAACTGTACTCTACAAGATCTTACACAGTATATCACAGGAATAGTTCATCCACAGGCCATCCAAGATGAGAATGTTTCTTCATCAGATTTGGAGAAATGTAGCATTGCATCACTGTCTCAGCAATGGATGCTCTGCATGGGTGCCGTCAGAATGAGTCCAAACAGCTGATAAAAACATCACAATAATCCACACCACTCCAGTCCATCAGTCAACATCTTGTGAAGACTTTAAACTTTATTTTTGTAAGAAACAAGCTGTGTTTGGCTGCAAACTTGATGCAACGGAAGTCGTTCTAATTATAACACTTTTCATGATAACATCAAGAATGCTGTCAAAGTTTCTGAGAGAGTTCCACATGTAATGATCATTTCATTGCAAATATGTTAGCCAATCACAGCAGTGGGTGTTTCCATTGAAGTCTAGCAGCAACAGAGTCCCTTCCAATAGAGGTGAAAATTACCGTTATGACAGCTTTTGATGACAAAAAAAAACATATTAGGATTATAAGTGCACCTCAGAAAACATTAGAAAATAATATTTAGAAAAAGACAATTTTAACTTCAAACCATAGTCCATAATCCATAATAATTCTTCCTCCAGTGAAAAAGTCCATCTCCTGTTGTCTCTCACATCAGAATCCAGACACATATTTGTTTCGAGCTGTTTTGTCTTGTAAACGGTGCTTGATCTGTGCAGATTTCTCTCCTGATTCACACCAGAACACTTTTCACTGGAGGAAGAATTTGTGGATTATGGACTTGTATTTTATTTAAAAAGGTTTTGTATCAGTTTTTGTCTTGTCAAGTGATGGACTGGAGTGGTGTGGATTATTGTGATGTTTTTATCCGCTGTTTGGACTCTCATTCTGACGGCACCCATTCACTGCAGAGCATCCACTGCTGAGCAAGTGATGCAATGCTACATTTCTCCAAATCTGATGAAGAAACAATCTCATCTGGGATATCCTGAAGGTGAGCACATTTTCAGCAAATTCATTTTTTGGCGAACTACACCTTTGACAGTTATCACTAGCGCTGTGCTTTGCTTTACAGCGGATGGGAGGAACGCTCGTCATCTTACCTACTTGATCTTTGAAAATCTTTGAGATGACCACAGGCACTTTATGTTCTGCTCCCCCCTGAAATGCATGAAGAGCCGTCAAGGAAATGCACTTCTACATCTTACATCCAGCACGGTTCAGAAACACAAATCTATTGCCTCTTCAAAGATTATTGTGAAGAAAACTAATGAGACTCGATCCTCATATCAAGATCCTCTTTGATCTTTAAAAGACTAATATTGTGCAATAATGATCTGGCCTGTGGAGATACGCATGCACTACCTGAGCGTGTTTAATTAAGCTCTTTAAAGTGAGTGAACGATATTAAAAGAAGCTAAAGACCTACTTTGATACTCAGACCGAGACCTCCAGTCAGCTGTCTCCGAAGTACAACAGTTCTGTGCTTTAAAAAATGGGAATTTAATAAGACCAATTACACAACACATAAATGTATAGTTCAGTAAATACACCTCTGGTTTGAAAACCTAGATCAGCACAGCAGCGTTAACCTGCATCCTCTACTATGAAACTAAAATGCTGCAAGTTTTTTGATTGATTAAATATAAACTGTCCACCAAATGAACCGAAATGAATCAGACTTGGTGATCCTCGAGGACAGTTTGATTTTTACTTCACCTTGTGGCCTCACACTTGTACTATATGTGTATTTATAGGGCCTATAAAGAGCTTCAATGACATTCAAAATGTAATAAAACCATTTGTTTCAGTCGCACCACAGGAACTCTATTTCTTGCTCTCTTCTCTCTGCTGCTGTTCCTCTGATTCATAATAAGAGATAAAGGTTAAACCTCCAGTCAAGCCAGAGAAAATGAATCAGAGGGAAGCGTCATTAAAATGCAGAGGGAACAGCGCTCTAACATGCACCCTTGGCCCCCGAGGGCCGCGTCAGGAGCGAGAGCGTGCAAAAGCCTGAAACACTGACCTGCAACACGGCGTCGCCGATAAACAGCATCCCCGTCTGATCGGCTGCGGCCCCGGACGGTCCGGCCAGAGGTTAATGGAAAGATTGGGACACAATTACTCATTTAATAGTGCTTTAATGCGATGACATGGCAATCAGGATTTGAGTTTGATGAGCCTTTCGATCTAGCGAAGTGCTTTGGGATGAATTTCACACAAATCTGGGTCTTAGTTCAATGCCTTCTGACAAATATGATGAAACTTCATAAGCTTTCTGGTATCAAGGGCGGATATATTTCTCAGAAGTAAGAAAGGACAGCGGGAAGCTATAAAAAGCAATAAATCTGCAAATGCAATGCAGGCCGACATGCACAGAGTCTTGAATTAGCCGTGATTAAAATACATTCGAACTCTATAGCATGCAACTGTTCTCAAATACTGATTCTAATCACACGTTAGCAGTTACTGTCAGACACACGCGATGAATAAACTATAATGCGAGCAAGTGCTAATTATACGCATATCAAACAGACTACATTTAGGCTGTGCAGAGCATTTATTTTAAATGAAAAACAAAAGTAGAAAGAACTGTACTCTACAAGATCTTACACAGTATATCACAGGAATAGTTCACCCACAGGCCATCCAAGATGAGTTTGTTTCTTCATCAGATTTGGAGAAATGTAGCATTGCATCACTGTCTCAGCAGTGAATGGGTGCCGTCAGAATGAGAGTCCAAACAGCTGATAAAAACATCACAATAAACCACACCACTCCAGTCCATCAGTTAATGTCTTGTGAAGACTTTAAACTTTATTTTTGTAAGAAACAAGCTGTGTTTGGCTGCAAACTTGATGCAACGGAAGTCGTTCTAATTATAATGCTACTCAACACTTTTCATGATAACATCAAGAATGCTGTCAAAGTTTCTGAGAGAGTTCCACATGTAATGATCATTTCATTGCAAATATGTTAGCCAATCACAGCAGTGGGTGTTTCCATTGAAGTCTAGCAGCAACAGAGTCCCTTCCAACAGTTCAAATCAGAGGTGAAAATTACCGTTATGACAGCTTTTGATGACAAAAAAAAACATATTAGGATTATAAGTGCACCTCAGAAAACATTAGAAAATAATATTTAGAAAAAGACAATTTTAACTTCAAACGATAGTCCATAATTCATAATAATTCTTCCTCCAGTGAAAAAGTGCATCTCCTGTTGTCTCTCACATCAGAATCCAGCCACATATTTGTTTCGAGCTGTTTTGTCTTGTAAACGGTGCTTGATCTGTGCAGATTTCTCTCCTGATTCACACCAGAACACTTTTCACTGGAGGAAGAATTTGTGGATTATGGACTTGTATTTTATTTAAAAAGGTCTTGTTTCAGTTTTTGTCTTCTCCAGATGTTAACTGATGGACTGGAGTGGTGTGGATTATTGTAATGTTTTTATCAGCTGTTTGGACTCTCATTCTGACGGCACCCATTCACTGCAGAGGATACATTGCTGAGCAAGTGATGCAATGCTACATTTCTCCAAATCTGATGAAGAAACAATCTCATCTTGGATATCCTGAGGGTGAGCACATTTTCAGCAAATTCATTTTTGGGCGAACTACACCTTTGACAGTTATCGCTAGCGCTGTGCTTTGCTTTACAGCGGATGGGAGGAACGCTCGTCATCTTACCTACTTGATCTTTGAAAATCTTTGAGATGACCACAGGCACTTTATGTTCTGCTCCCCCCTGAAATGCATGAAGAGCCGTCAAGGAAATTCACTTCTACATCTTACATCCAGCACGGTTCAGAAATACAAATCTATTGCCTCTTCAAAGATTATTGTGAAGAAAACTAATGAGACTCGATCCTCATATCAAGATCCTCTTTGATCTTTAAAAGACTAATATTGTGCAATAATGATCTGGCCTGTGGAGATACGCATGCACTACCTGAGCGTGTTTAATTAAGCTCTTTAAAGTGAGTGAACGATATTAAAAGAAGCTAAAGACCTACTTTGATACTCAGACCGAGACCTCCAGTCAGCTGTCTCCGAAGTACAACAGTTCTGTGCTTTAAAAAATGGGAATTTAGTTGGTAAAATATTCATAGCAATAAAGAAAGAAGGCTATACACAAAAGTGCTTTATACAGATAATATCAGGCTAAATCTATCAATAAATAAATATTACTATTGATATGTTTAATGGAATTCCATAATAAAAGTTCCATTAAAAAAGGTCTCAACTTTTAAAATGCAGGTGATAAAGCAAAACATACATAAGTAAAAATAATAACAATAATAATTAAATCAATTATGTTGTTTATGTCTAGTTTTTTTTTAAGACAAAAAGCCATAACTTATAGGTAATATTGGGCAATAAAATAAAATAAATGTGTTTAATGTTTTTTTTTATAATATTAATTAACATAACGTCTCAAATTTCCAACACAGGTAATATCAGGCAAATAAATAAAACAATAAATACATAATCACTGTAATGATTTAGTAATATTTATGGATATGAGTTGATTAATTTGAATGGAAAGACTTCATAAAACTCAATCAAATAACATCCAAATGATTGCAAACTATTTCTCAGTAACAAAGGTTTATGACGGCCAAAACGTAAATGATCTCACTTTAGAGTGGAAACATAATTAGATACACCATTAGAAAGCCGAAACTTTCCGTTTTACTTTGCTTTAATTGCTTAAAGCAATTCCTTTAATTAACTCAAAATGTGTTTCTGGGTCAAAGTGACTCTAAATGATGGATCAGGTCACTTATAGTTATAAAACAGATTCTAATGATGCTCTAAACCTCACTAATGATGTTGATTATGACTAGATTGGGTTCTCCAGCGTGCATTGTACACATTTAATGACTGTCGTTGTGTTTTGACAGCATCAGCGTGAAACCACTGACGTCAGTTAAGGATGATGATGATGAAGATGATGATGCATCTCAGTGGCGTGTGCAGCTTGATAAGGATGTCAGATGTAATGAAAACGTGTCTAATGCATTGTGTCCAATGCAATCCAATGCAATCCTGTGTGCTGTGATTCGCAGTGTTGAGTGAGTCTGAGTCGTGATGGAGTCGAAGGTAAAGACTCAGTACTTACATTTAGATGCGAGTCCCCGCCGCTCACACAAACCACATCCTGCTTCTGTATGATTAACAGCTCTTTCATTAACTTTAAACGAACGTCGTATGTGTTACTTGTGTGTTCGTCGTACAAAAGGGCAAGTCCTGTTTTCGTCTGTTGAAAAAGCAAAACACAAACATGTTAAAAGACATTATAAGGTTTAGATTGATTAATAAAGGGAAAAAATAGATACTATTTTGGAAATTCTGTGTAATAGAGAACTGAAGGGATTTTAAAATCATAGTTAATTGTTGTTAAAAAACAATGCAAAAAAATTTATGCAAAACCAAAACCAAAAACCAATTCATCATGCACTCAAAATATCATGTGTTCTGCAGCTAGTCATATTTTGTTCATATTTTTTAACTGAATTAAATTAATTAACTTCATAATTAATGTATTTATGCTGATGCTAAGCAATTTGAAGAAATTCATTTTTTGTACATAATTAATAATACACTATGTATTTATTGAAATGCAGAAATCTGACCTGATTCATATATATATATATATAATATTTTAAGATGATTATTTTTATTAAATCTGTATAATCCATGAAATTTGAATGACATTTTATATGCAAGTCAAACACATAAATATTTAATGTAGGCCTAAATAATATTTCTTCCACAGAGTTGATGCAAAGCTAATAAAAAATACTTCATTTAAATTTTACAGTTACATTTTAAATACATTTACATTTAGAATAATTAACTTTAAATATGAACAAGTCAAAATAATACACTTACTAAAAAATATATATATTTTTTTTAATTTGTTTACCCACGTCACCTAAAGTGAACATGCAAACATGCTGTTAAATTATTGAAATATTAACTTAAAATATCATGTGATCTTCAAGTAAATATTTGAACTGAAAGAGGTTCAGATGACAAAAAAGATTGGGAATCCCTTCAACAAGGCATATACAGCATCAATAAATATATCATAAAAGCACAAGATTTGACTCAAGATATAAATATTGTTGGCTCTTGAATGTCTTTGCTCCTCTTTTGTAAGTTGCTTTGGATAAAAGCATCTGCTAAACTGCGGTCGTATGTCATATGAGAGCTTTGTGCAGGAAACTTTTCAGATGAACTATTCCTGTAAAGCACACAAGACTGAGATGAATGTAGAAGCACCAGGCTTTTCCTAATTCTCACAGTATTTGTCTCCACTTTGTGAAGTTTCTCTGTCTTCTCTGGAAGATAAACAGAATAAATACAACAGAAAAGTTGCCTGTGGATCTTTCAATTACTTTCTCTGAGTCGAGAGAGCAGTGTTAATTCACTTAACCCACAAAAGCGTCCCGGAGGAGCTTCCCGGGGCTGAAGAATACTCAATTACAATCTTTATTTATCATCGCTTTCTTCCTGAAGGGCTCCTGATGCTTTCAAACCTGCAACCTGAGCAGAACTGAACCGAGGAGCTGGAAGAATCACAGCGATGGAGGAACAACATCTTCAGTCATTCTGACACAGTCTGTGTCTTCTCATCACGCTTTCTCCCATTTACTATACAACACTAGCACATCCATTACAGAGCCGAGAGAACAGCAGCTTCATGAAATAAAAACCCATTACGCTTCTATCAACAGGAGTGTGGCTCATAGCATCAGAAACTAAAACCAGGGCTACTAAAGTCACTAAAACCATAAACAAGTGACTTAAAACTAATGTAAAACAATTAAATATCTAAGAAAACCCTCACAGGTATGTTTCATTTGCTTTTACAAAATAATAGAAGCTTGAATAGAGTGCAACAAGTGGACTACTGCACTCGACATGATCCCGATAACAGCGGAAAGAGCTTCAACTCTCATACGAGCAAGACATCCACAATAACAGCAAAACCCTTTGTAAAAGAAAGAAAACAAACAGGGTGCACTTTCTGCTGCCGCGGACTCCATGTTTACCATAGTTTAACCATGCTATTTAAAATAAAAATCATGGTTACTACACTTTACTATAATAAAACCATGGTTAATTTTCTTAAGGGATCTGTATTTGTGTATTCTCTTCTTTCTTTTTAAAACTGTACTGCCCTAACGGTTTGATGTTTCGTACTGTTAAATAAAAAATTTAAAACATTCTGAAAAAAGATCTGAATGGAATTATTTGCGAATCTGCACCAAATGATTCACAATCCACGCCACAAAATACGGATCTGAATTATGATTTGCAAACAATTATTTCATATCGTGACTTTATGCGCAGACCGCAAATCATTCAATTCATCAAATGATTCACAATTCACCTCTGAAGTTATGATCTGAATTAAATGATTCATGATACGTGAAATCACAATATAAACAAAATGATTCACAATACGTGATCCATTTGTAACGCTTCACAGTGAATCGTTTTGTGCAATGGTTTAACTGATTCAGAGTTTCGAAAAACAAGAAAAACTAAAAAAATCAAAATAACAACTTTAAATACCAAAATAAAAGCTAATACAATTTTTTTATAGAAACCATGAAAGCATTTCAATGATAGCCTAAATAACACTGATTGAAAAGAAAAAAGAAAAGTGAATAAAAAAATAAAATAATAATAATAATATTAAAGTGAAGTGAAGTAAAGAAATAAATAAAGTCTTTATAAAGAAATAAAGAAAAGTGATAAAATATATTTAAAATTTAAATTGATGTACAATAAAACTGAACCTGAAATTAATAGATAACTAAATGAATTTAATAAATTAAAGCTATATAGACATTTTAAAACATACAATTACTTAAACTTTAAATAAACTTTAAATAATAATAACGGAAAATATCGAAATGAAAAACTAGTTTAAAACATTAATAAAAACCCTAATAGCATTTCAATTATACTAAAATAACACTGACTAAAATAAAAATATTTATGTCAACATAAAAACTAATTCAAAATATGAATAAAACTATAGAGCCTTTTAGGGCCGACGTCACGATTACGTCACAGCGCTGTGGAGGCGGCCCATTCAAACAGCGTAGATCCGTCCACACACGGAGCTCAAAATATCATCGTGTTGTGATGATCGGTGCCCGAATCCATGTTATAGAGGCTACAATTTGACATTTTAAGTCATATCTGGTGTCTAAAAAAACGACTACAGCTGTAGTTAAACGAGATAAAACGAGCGGACTGGACAAAAATGATGCGTTTGCAGCGCACACTTCTCATCAGAAAAGGTTAAATAAAGTATCGTCTTTTGTTGATATGGGCGCGTCTATTTTTATCCATCTCACTATGTCATGTATGAAATGTCTGTGTGTGCATGTGTGTAAAACAAGAAACGGACTATTTATACGCTGCTTAATCATATGTAATTGTTTATACATTGTTGTGATTCATTCGCAAAACTCTGGACTCTTGGTAGTACCTCGGATAGCAAAGTCCACTAAAGGAGGAAGAACTTGTTCATATCTGGCTCCTAAACTCTGGAATATCCTTCCTGATAACGTTCGGGGTTCAGACACACGCTCTCTGTTTAAATCACATCTCTTTAGCCAAGCATTCATATAATGCATCCCACAATCTTGTACTGCAGGTCAGTGGCGGATGCAGAACGTGACAGATGGGTGGGCCTGGATTAAGTCGAGGTGGGCCGAAATCAAGGCTGGGTTTCCCGATAACGTTGTCTCTTAGCGCGCTACGAAGACTCTTAACGTTAACTTAACTGATGCCATTTCAGCCTCAAGCAGCTCGTCCTGAATGTGGTGAGACATGAGTATAGCATTTCGTGGCAGTTCAACAAGTTTTTTATTTAATTTCTGGGTCGTACTTCAATATAAACTCAAATAGCTCCAAAAAATTCCCCTTGTTTAACGCTTCCTGAGTTTCCCGGTGCCCTCTCAGGGGTATCTCCATTTTGGCACACTTCATGACAACATCCAGCACAACTTTGACATGCTGTCGATTACGTTCAATGAACGAAATGGAATCTCCGTGCATCTGATTTAATACAGTACCGCTGCCTTGTTGCGCATGACTTTGTTTGTAGCAGAGTAATTTTACAAGTGCAGAAGCATGTAGCTTGCTAGACTAATGCTTCTCACAGACCTGGCCGATACGTTTCCAATTTTTGAAACCCTCTTTAGTAAAAGTCCCCTCAGTGTGCTGTTCAGGAAAATGCCGACAGGCTTTACAAAAAATCAGGTCTTTCGACTGGCTACATTCAATCCAGTTGAACCTTTCATACCACTTGGCGTTGAAGCTTCGATATTTCCCATCAATTATGGTACTCGGGAATGCCTGTAGATGAGGTTGGGTAGCAGGTTCCCCCAGAGCTGACAGATCAGATCTGCTTGCCGGTTAGCATCAGTGGAGGTCGTCGGTTCGGAGTTAATCTCCGCTCCATTCTCAGAGCCAGCGGTTGTTCCATTACGATCCACAGATTGGTCCTCCAAATAATTATTAATCTCAATACGAGGTTTTTTAAAAAAATGAGTGAGAGTAACTTGTTTGGCCATACTAAGAAAAATCAAGATACCGTACACTTCTAGCGAACGTTATAACCGTTGGTTGTTCGCGTCATAGATGGTTCGCGCCAGATTACAATAGAGCGTGCTACGTTGATGTTGCATTGACCAATGAAAACACATTACCAACACACTTAAATTTTAAAGTTATCAGGCTTACTCATAATTTTACTGTTTTTAACATAACATGTTATAGATGAAATACACCACATAAAGTAGTATCCATGTTTAACAATACAGAGTAGTATTTTATTTTTTTTCTATTTCTGATTGGGCGGGCCAGCTGTCAATGTGGGCGGGCTCAGGCCCGTCCAGGCCCGCCCACAGCTCCGCGTCTGCTGCAGGTATATCTGATCAAACGCACATTATTATGCTTTAGCTTGGGTTATACTGATCATTTCATCCAGGGTTATCCCTGGACGGAGCAACTGCTACGCTAAGTGTCTTTATTTGTTTATCTGTTTCTGGATTAACAACATCCCATAATTACACAAGCTTCAGTCTGGATCCAACCCTTAAATGATCTGAGATGAGCGAACACATGAGAAGAGATGATGACAACCATCAGCGATTATACTGAATTAACCACATTTAGCCATAAGTTAATTATATTGAGTTTCTACAATATAAATCTATTTTAGAAACTTAATTTCTCGTGAAGTTGCTTTGCAACGGTTGTATCGTAAAAAGTGCTATACAAATAATCTTGAATTGAATTGTTTCTGGAATAATAATGTAGCTGTACAAATAGTCGTCTGCTGAAATTGAAATATATATACACATCTTCATGACTAGATATTGACACGGTGAGTTTGTCTTATACACATTAGATGTTAGAGTCACTCAACCGGAGGTAACGTTAACGTAATCCTGTCAGATCGGCTATTCTTAGAGTAAAAGTGTGTGCGGGTCGCCCAATCTGGTTTCGTCCATTAAAGTTAACCTTCTCAAATAACAGTCGCAGTCCCGGACAGTGAGTGACCTAACATATGCAGGTTAAATGCAATAATTTATTCAGTTATTGTTAAAAAACAAGCTAACAAACTTCACAGCTAGCGTTAGAGAAGCGGTCAGGGGACTCTTTCTGCCTCCAGCTAAGCTCCACCCACAGAACAACGTCACAATGTTTACTAACAGAAAAATGGTCAATACAATATCTCAATTATATTAAAGACTGGTTTAAAGCATTATTAATGTGAACAATCTCAGGTTCAAGAGTGACTCTTGTATTTTGCACACACAGAGATATTAATTTTGAGGGACTGAATCTCATATTTCAATGCAACTTCATAAACTTTAGAGGATATGCTTGCTTCAGCTAGATCAACACACTCTCATAAGGAAACATCACTCTAGCGGCGTTTATCTGTGCAAACATCACTGAAAACAAACCGCAGCTTCGGTGTCACTCAGAACAGCTGAAGATCGCTGACAGGAATCAGACAAAAAACAGACGGCGTGATGTTTGGTCACGCACAGATGAACAGCCGCACAGCAAAACCTCGAGAAGAACATCCTCATATGTTTCAGAATAAAGTCAAGTTATCGTAGAAATACAGCAGATGAAACTGATGACATGACTGGGTGATATTGCAAGAAGAGAGAAATTATATTTTGCATCAAAATGAAGAGCGTTGAGGCTGGCGGCCCCAGATTACTGTTCAACATTCACCGTCTGCTAAAACACCACACTCCTCTGGACAAAGATTTCAGACTCCAGCTTCGATATATGACCACTGTTTCAGCTGCAGCGACAGACATATCTTAATTAATGTCCGGAGTGCAAAATCAACATTAAAATCAATCTCAATAGAATAACAACACGCATTCAGTCACATCTGCTGTGTTTACAATGATGCCATGAAGAACATCCATTAGAGCTTTGTGTGCATATATGAAGAAATATTGATATATTTATATAATTTTTTTGAAGATAGAATCATCATTTCTATTCATTTTACACCAAATTATGTAATATTAATGCAAAAAGATTTAGTAATTCTGTTGTGTTCTTTTCAAATTAATTATGTCTATATACAGTAGTTTCTTTCTTATACTTTAGTAATTTTTATACTTTTTCAACTGTTTTCAATGTTATTTCAGTTGATGTTTATTTTATTTCAGGCAATGCATATGTACAGTTTTAGTTCACAATAATAACCCTGGGTAATATATGTTTTATATTAATACTTCAATATTCAAAAATGTAATCTAGAAAGTACATAAGCATTGCCTGAAATAAAATAAACATCAACTGAAATAACATTGAAAACAGTTGAAAAAGTATAAAAATTACTAAAGTATAAGAAAGAAACTACTGTATATAGACATAATTAATTTTAAAAGAACACAACAGAATTACTAAAACTTTAAATGAAATGAAATATAAAAAATGCGAGATGAAAATAATCTCTCTAGTCTCTCTATATATATATATTATGAATATATTATATAATTATTATTGAAATGTCGCAAAGCAAAAATGCAATACTGTGTGCATGCGTATATATATATATATATTCTATATTATTAAATATTATGTATAATAAGTATTATTAACCATAATATTTTTTTCTGCTATTAATCCTGTATCTATTAGTGTGTGAGCTGCAGAAGCGTCATGCATTTTGCGCAGTGCATGTGTTTGTCCATCCTGTGCTGCTGCTGATGATGATGATGATGATGATGATGAGTCTGGTTCTGACAGACACACAGTCTCTCTGTTCTGGCCTAGTTCTCTCTCTGGCACCTAAACCCATTCTCCCCGGAGACACCGGGATGTAGGTCAAGTGAGTCTCCCGTTAGGGAGAAGATAATTAATCAAAGTACGGAGTTAGAGAGCGCACACGCTCAACATGCAGGAAAGGTGAGCTCCTGCTATATTTATACAGCGTTTGCAAAGATAGCCGGGAAAGCCTTCATTCTACGGCAGAGTCTCTGGAGAAATCTGGGCTTAGACGCTTCGTTCAAGGCCACAACTGTGGCTGTCACGGCCTGATGGTTTGGATGGGACTGAAATCCAGATTTGGCCGAAGGATCTGGCTAAGGGTCACCTCTGCATGACGGCCCTCGGGCGCCAACTCTGAGCAAAAACAGAAAAATACAGCTTCTCCAGCCAGACCTCATGAAATGTCCAACAGTATCACCTCAGACAGGAACACAGCTTCACATTTCCTTCAGCAAATGCAGACGGATAGTTTCTATTGTGCTCTTCACTGTGCACTTTAAGGAATAGTGGCAAGAGAAGACTATGACAGTGAAAGCTCCCTCTAATATTGTTTATAACTAAAACTAGACCATAAAACATGTATTACTTATAAAACATAAGTTACTTATATATTTATTACTTGTATATATTACTTATAAAATATTTATTAAAATATATAACAAACATTTTAAGTACTAAAACCACTAAACTGTCATAAAAAACTGTATAGACAATTTAAAATAAAAGCAAGATATTTTTACAAAATCATAACAACTCAAAATATTAACAAAAACTATAATAGTATGATACTAAAATAAAATGATATTAAATAGGTGTATATTATAGTGCTAAAATTACATAGTAATGATGTTAGTATATCTGATATTAGTACAGCATAGTAACACTCATTTGAAAATAGTATATGCATATACTAAATAAATAATATAAGTTATAAATACAACTGTAAACAAAATGTGAATTTCTAAGGTGAGATCTCATGAAATGTCCAACAGTATCACCGCAGAGAGGAAACAGCATCGTATTTCCTTCAGCTAATGCAAACCAGCTAGTTTATATTCACTGCCGTCAAAAGGTTTTGCCCTCTTCCTGTTTTTGTTTATCTTTTGCATGTCACACTAAAAAGATTCAGATCATCAAACTAATTTTAATATTACACAAAGATGATCTAATAACTGGTTGTGCCACCCTTTGCAGCAATCAAGCGTTTGCGATAACAGGCAATGAGTCTTTCACATCGCTGTGGAGGAATTTTGTCCCACTCATCTTTGCAGAATTGGTTTTATTCAGCCACATTGGAGGGTTTTGAAGCATGAAGGGACTGTTTAAGGTCATGCCACAGCATCTCAATCGGATTAATCAGGACTTTGACTTGGCCACACCAAAACCTTTTCTTGAGGCATTCAGAGGTGGACTTGCTGGTGTGTTTGGGATCATTGTCCTGCTGCATAACCCAAGTGCACTTGAGCTTGAGCACAAACTGAGCGCTGGACATTCTCCTTCAGGATTTTCTGATAGAGTGCAGAATTCATGGTTTCATCGATAATGGCAAGTCGTCCAGGTCCTGAAGCCCCAGACCATCACACTTCCACCACCATGTTTGACTGTTGGTATGATGTTCTTTTTATGAAATGCTGTGTTGGTTTTATGCCAGATGCAATGGGACATGCACCTTCCAAAAAGTTCAACTTTTGTCTCATCAGTCCTCAGAATATTTGCCCACAAGTCTTGGGGATAATCAAGATATTTTTTGTCAAATGTGAGACGAGCCTTTGTGTTTTTGGTCAGCAGTGGCTTTAGCCTGGGAACTCTCCCATGGATGGCGTTTTTGCCCAGTCTCTTTCTTATTGTTGAATCATGAACACTGACCTTAATTGAGGCAAGTGAGGCCTGCAGTTCTTTAGATGTTGTTCTGGGTTCTTTTACGACCTCCTGGACGAGTCGTCGTTGGGCTCTTGGAGTAATTTTGGTAGGTCTGCCACTCCTGGGAAGGTTCACCACTGTTCCAAGTTTTCTCCATTTGTGGATGATGGCTCTGACCGTGGTTCGCTGGAGTCCCAAAGCCTTAGAAATGGCTTTATAACCCTTTCCAGACTGACACGTCAATGGTTTTGTTTCTCATCTGTATCTGGATTTCTTTAGATCGTGGTATGGTGTGTTGCACACTAAGCATGCTTCACTTTGTCAGACAGGTTCTATTTCAGTGATTTCTTGATTCAACGGATCTGGCAGTAATCAGGTCTGGGTGTGGCTAGTGAAGTTCAACTCAGCTTTCTAAAATAATGTGCTTGATCACAGTCCTTTCATGATTTAACACGAGGGGGCAATTCACTTTTCACGTAGGGCCAGGCAGGTTTGGACAGCTTTTTTTCTCTTAATAAATGAAATCATCATTTAATCATCATTCATCACTGCATTTTGTATTTACTTGCATTATCTTTGTTTGATGATCTGAATCTTTTAAGTGTGACAAATACGCAAAAAAAAAAAACAGGAAGGGGGCAAAAACCTTTTCATGGCACTGTAATACTTTTCACAATGCAGTTTGTTTCCAGAAATAGCATCTAATCTCTGGAGACTATGACATTGAAAAACTCCCAGAATACACCGTGCATGATATATGAATAAATGTGACATCCACAAGATGTCTATACTGAAGATGCATCTGAATATCTTGCCTGCGTTTGACCACAATGAGAGCAGATCCTCTAGGGGAACGGTCGTTTGGCATATGTTGCTTTTGTCCATATTGGTTTTCATGTCTTCTACTGAATTAGGAATAACCCGGGAGAAATGCATTCAAATAGAATAGAATAAATCCCACAGAAAGCTACTCTTGGGACGGAGTATGTAGCATGCAAGGGTAGAAATGAGATTCTGTGGTAAAATATACTGGATATATATTCAAGTGGCATGTGTGAAATGTGGGGAAGAAAACAGTAGGATGCAACTCAAACAAGACGAGGAGGAACTTTAAAGCAGTGCAGATTCTGTCAAACTTTTAAAAGAAACAACTCAGAGTAAAAACCTACTCAAACTGTATCCAGACATCTGAAGATGTTCTGCACATCCAGTGGAGCATTTCAGAAGAAAGACCATTTGAAAGTTTGTATGTTTTTTGAGTATCATATTTGATACATCCAGTTTTATGGCTCATATAGTCTGATATAGAGAACATATGGAGAAAAGACAGCTGTTTTATTCATAGACTCAAACTGAGCAAAAATATGCAATTTGATGCAGATGCTGATATTTATATTACAAAAAGATGAATCAATCATATCAATGAGGTCTTTATAACACTAAACTTACATACAATTATATAAATATGAGTCGTCACTCTATATCTCCAATAATATGTGTTAGTAAGATGAGATTGAAATGATCTAAACATATAATGCAATGCTGATTGAGAGATGAAGAAATAAACACTCCTCAGAAGATGTGATGAAGATCATTCCTCCGCTGAGGAACAGTGAAAGAAACAAACGCTCCTCAGAAGATGTGATGAAGATCATTCCTCCGCTGAGGAACAGTGAAAGAAACAAACGCTCCTCAGAAGATGTGATGAAGATCATTCCTCCGCTGAGGAACAGTGAAAGAAACAAACACTCCTCAGAAGATGTGATGAAGATCATTCCTCCGCTGAGGAACAGTGAAAGAAACAAACGCTCCTCAGAAGATGTGATGAAGATCATTCCTCCGCTGAGGAACAGTGAAAGAAACAAACGCTCCTCAGAAGATGTGATGAAGATCATTCCTCCGCTGAGGAACAGTGAAAGAAACAAACGCTCCTCAGAAGATGTGATGAAGATCATTCCTCCGCTGAGGAACAGTGAAAGAAACAAACGCTCCTCAGAAGATGTGATGAAGATCATTCCTCCGCTGAGGAACAGTGAAAGAAACAAACGCTCCTCAGAAGATGTGATGAAGATCATTCCTCCGCTGAGGAACAGTGAAAGAAACAAACGCTCCTCAGAAGATGTGATGAAGATCATTCCTCCGCTGAGGAACAGTGAAAGAAACAAACGCTCCTCAGAAGATGTGATGAAGATCATTCCTCCGCTGAGGAACAGTGAAAGAAACAAACACTCCTCAGAAGATGTGATGAAGATCATTCCTCCGCTGAGGAACAGTGAAAGAAACAAACGCTCCTCAGAAGATGTGATGAAGATCATTCCTCCGCTGAGGAACAGTGAAAGAAACAAACGCTCCTCAGAAGATGTGATGAAGATCATTCCTCCGCTGAGAAACAGTGAAAGAAACAAACGCTCCTCAGAAGATGTGATGAAGATCATTCCTCCGCTGAGGAACAGTGAAAGAAACAAACACTCCTCAGAAGATGTGATGAAGATCATTCCTCCGCTGAGGAACAGTGAAAGAAACAAACGCTCCTCAGAAGATGTGATGAAGATCATTCCTCCGCTGAGGAACAGTGAAAGAAACAAACGCTCCTCAGAAGATGTGATGAAAATCATTCCACCGCTGAGGAACAGTGAAAGAAACAAACGCTCCTCAGAAGATGTGATGATCAGATTTGAGACTAAAACATGATTGATGGAGAATCAAGTAAAGCTGAGCTGCTTCAGTAAGTGTTCATCTGGAAATATGACTGCAGTTATTCTGATGTTTACTTGAGAAAAATCAGTCAAGATTTGACACGAGAAGCACCAGCTGAAGATGGATGTTTGTATAATTACACTAAAAGAGCTTTTACTGGATAAACCCCCTCTAAACTATCAATCAGAGACAGAAGACGTGGAGTAGATTGTGTGCAACAGGTTAAACAGCAAAGTTTATCATGTTGATCATTTAGAGGCCTTGCGTATTAAAT
This sequence comes from Schizopygopsis pylzovi, assembly GCA_027422435.1. Taxonomy (NCBI): domain Eukaryota; kingdom Metazoa; phylum Chordata; class Actinopteri; order Cypriniformes; family Cyprinidae; genus Schizopygopsis; species Schizopygopsis pylzovi. Next base: position 2,634,841 of record CM049829.1, on the reverse strand, counting down.
ATGATACAGTCGACTTTACAGTGTTAAAAAAGCTTTTATAAAACATAACAAAAGACAAAAGTTTTGCATTTAAATGCATTGTAAACAATTATCAGAAACACATCTTACTGTAAATAATAGAACTAAAGTCTTTTCAATGTAACAAATTAGTTCACAAGTTAGTCACGGCATGATTCACCTGCTGCCAAAAACACCCTAAAAGTCAATATGTATCACTTTATGAGAAATATGTCATTCAACGTTAGGGTCAGTAACATGTTCTTTTAAAGAAATGAATGCGTTTATTCAGCAAAGATGCATTAAAAGTGACACTAAAGACTTTTTCACTGCTACATAAAAATTATATTTCAACTTTCTATTCAACATAGAATCATCAAAACAAAACATGTATCACAGTTTACACGAACATATTGAGCAGCACAACTGTTTTGAATATTGATAATAATCAGAAATGTTTCTTGAGCAGAAAATCTGCCTTTTAGAATGATTTCTGAAGATTATGTGACACTGAAGACTAATGATGCTGAAAATTCACAGCAATAAATTACATTTTGAAATATATTGACATAGAAGACAGTTATTTTAAATTGAAATAATGTCTTACTGTTTTTACTGAATTTTTTTGTTCAAATAAATGCAGCCTTGGTGAATATAAGAAACTTCTTAAAAAAAAAAAAATTCTTTCTTTGGTTTTTGCAAGAGAAAACGATAAATTTCCACATGTCTACTTTATATAAATCACTTTTCATAGAACTTCAAGCAAAACAACTCTTCTATTGTAATGCACACCGTCACTTGGATCCAGAATTACTCACAGAATGACAAGGCTTTAGTCATGCCACCCACTCCTATCTACTGCTGTCTGAAAATGACCTTATCAAGCGACAAAAACTTGGATTTGTTAGATCTGTGATTTGAAACGCCTTTAAGGTCAATTATCTGCTTCAAACGATGATTACTTTTAAGTGTTTGCCATTGTAATTGTGAAATATTGCCTCTAATTTGAATTCACTTCAAAGGCGGGCGAGAGAGCGCCACTGGACGGCTTCAATCAAGATAATAATTAGAAGAAGAATGAAGGTCAACTGCTGTGTGGAGATCAGATCACAGCTGATAATGTCGCTCCGCTGCAGGGCACGAAGTGTTTCTCCTTGAGGACAGCAGTCATAGTCAATATAGATGATTTTGCATGAGGATTTAAAGTCTCTACCTTATGCAATCGTAAAAGCATTTGAAAGGGAAAACGTCAGAACAATTGTACAGGCCGTGTGTGTCCTGAGTGTTCAGATATCAAAGACGTGCCAATCACAGAGTTCAAGTGTGCAGCTATTCTGATAATCAGTGTAGAAAGTGGCAGAGAGGACGACACACGGATCAATCAAATTACCCTGATGGCCACCGTCAGAGCCGCCGGCTGTAATAAATTCAATGCATTCTCACCGGACGCTCTCGGCAGGGTCGCTGCAGACAGTAGTTACCGCATCTCAGCCAGAAATCATTCACGCAGGTGGAATCCGAGCAGAAGTGTAAAGCAGAGCGATCCATAATCATCATTTACTCTTCTAAACATGAACTACAGCAGAGCAGCGGGACAAAAAAATATCAAATATAAACAAAACTATCAGTTTGATACAGCATCTGAAACACATTCTGAGAACATTCTTTCACTGTTCAAAACATTCCGTTTTTTAAATGTAACGAGAACATTTAATAGAATGTTACATTTTATTATTTTGAAAACATGGGAATGTTTTTTGTTAACTGGGTTTAACCCTATAAGCCTGCTGTATCATATTTGATGTACAAGGCCTCTAAATCATCAACATGATCAAAATGTTATTGTTAAACCCGTCGCACACAATCTGCTCCATGCCTTCTTTTGTCTGATTGAGAGTTTTTTATCCAGTAAAAGCTCTTTTAGTGTAATTATACAAACGTCCATCTTCAGCTGCTGCTTCTCGTGTCAAATCTTGACTGATTTTTCTCAAGTAAACGTCAGAATAACTGCAGTCATATTTCCAGATGAACACTTACTGGACTGAAGCAGCTCAGCTTTACTTGATTCTCCATCAATCATGTTTTAGCAAATCTACAGGTTTGAGGAGCGTTTGTGGAATGATCTTCAACTCACATCTATCTTCTGAGGAACGTTTATTTCTTCATCTCAGCATTGGATTGCATTGCATTATATGTTTGGATCATTTCAATATCATCTTACTAACACATATTATTGTAGATATAGAGTGAGTGACCGCTGATATTTAGATCATGTTATGTCTATATGAGCCATAAAAGCCTTATGTATCAAATATGATACTCAACAAAACATATGCAAAGTTGTTTTTTTCATATTCTTTTACATTTTATCTAAAGGTTCAATAAACTGTTCTGTTTTAAAAAGACATTTCAGACTTTACAAGGTTAACTATTGCATAACGGTTAACACTTTTGCATAATGATCACTAAACTAAAGCAAACCAAAATCATGCATGCTTTACTAGTCGAAGCTTATTGTTGACTATTTTCCACATTTCTAGCGGCAGCAACGGCAAGGCCGTGGCTCAAACCTCAGAAAACACATGTACTGTGTGTAAAACAGTCACTTTATATAAAATCATCTGTAGACTATATCAATTATTCAGAGGATATTTTACTTTACTCAAGCACTATTGAAACTGAATCCCTGTATTTTACTAAGTGAAAAATGATGCTTTTTAGTCCCTACAATTCCATTTAGGCCTCCAAAGAACAAAGCACAGTTTTTGCAGGTCATCATGATTTCTTTCATCTTTTTGTCCATTAATCTGAGATTATAAAACCCATCTGATTACACTCCCGGCTGAACTCATACAGCCAATGACATCCATTTCAGCGCATAGACACAACTATGGTCACTCGTCCTTGTGAAGAGACGTCTCATCAGTCAGCACAACACAGTCACTGATCTAAAGCAACAGGCTTTAATTAAAGACGCGGCTGATGATGGACTCGAGTGAAACAGCTATGAAATGAACTGAGGGTGAATCTCAAGTTTAACAATCAAGTAACATTGAGTTTAATGAAGTCAAGTCCGTTTCATAAAGATGCAAAACATTTACTTTTAAATATGCTAGGATTTTCTTACGTGTTTTATACGGTTTTATTGAATTACAGTAAAACTATAATACTGTCTGTTTTCTATGTGAATATATCATAAAATGTCATTTATTCTGTATTTTCCGCATCATTACTCCAGTCTTCAGCGTCACATGATCTTCAGAAGTCATTCTAATATACTGATAATTATTACTATTATCAATGTTGAGAATTGTTCTTTTAGTATCATTGATATTCAACGCACTCTGTATTTCAGATTATATTTTTAAACTATAGACTATAGTTTTTTTTAATGTATTAATCAAGTTTAAGTAAGTTTTGTTGTGCTATTGTATTTATTATTTGTCTATAATGTATCAAATTAAATAGAATTATAGAATTTAAATTTTAAAGAATTATATAAATAATTTAATATTTTTTTATTTACTTATAAAATATTATATAAAAAATAAAACTAATTATATATATATATATTATATATATATATATATAATATTTTATAAGTAATAAAAAATATTAAATTATTTATATATTTTAATATTTTTTTATTTACTTATAAAATATTATATAAAAAATAAGACTAATTATATATATATATATATGTGTGTGTGTGTGTGTGTGTGTGTGTGTATTTTAGATATTAATTTATTTAAAGTTACATTTTTGTTAATAATTAGGTAATTAGGTAACTTTTAGTTACTAATTTATTTAGTTTTAGTTACTTTATTACGATGATAAATGATGACTTAAACTATCTAAAATACATTTTATGTTTAAAGTTTATTTTATTTTATTTCAGTAGTGATGAAAAAAACATTTAAAAAACTGAATAAATAAAAATATATAAATAAAAATATATTACTAAACCAAACCAAACCACATAATTCTAATATGATTTGTTGCATTTCTTATTATTTTCATTTCATTTTTCATAACTCATAATATTGTTCAGAAAAGGACAGCATTTATCTGAAATACATTTTTTAGGACAATGTAAAAGTGTTTAATGCATCCTTGGCGAATAAAACAAAATGATTAAAAATAAAGAAATAAAATGGAAAATCTTACTGAAACAAACTCTTGAACTTACTCACAAGCATCTGGCCACACAGTTTGACTTTTAATGAAGCAAACATCTACAGCATCCACTTCAACTCAAGCGTAAAATCTCCGAACTCTTTCCACTCCTGGGAATAAAGGCTTTGTCTCTGAACTCGAACCCTTTGTGTTGGTATGGAAATCCTGGCTGCCCACACAGTGAGGAAAAAGTCTTATCAGGAAAGGTCAAAGCCACTTCCAGCATGCAAACTCAATATTACATTACAATATTTCATTTGACCAATTCTGCATCAATAACCCACTAATGAAACCCTATTAATAAAACACGCATCCTTGATCATCTCACACTCAGCGTTCCCGGCACCCTCGTTTTCTCTTAAAACATTGCATTCATCAAACTCTGCGTTAGGAGCAATATTCAGGCGAGGTACGTTTCCAGTGGAGCTCATTAAAATTCATACCTGTCGTGAATCAAAATGGAAATGAAAAGGCAAGGCTGGGCTCGGTGACAAAGAGCCGTCTTTTTTACAGGCTGAGTAAACATCTCGAGACAGTATTAATAGAGTGTTTGTCGTTTAAGAGCTGAGCGTGTATTACGACGAGAGAGAGAGGAGGGATATTAAACGCTGCAGTGGACATTCACAGATAAAGACGACACCCAACAGGTCACAAGTAGTTTTATATTAAGGTTGACTAATTGCCCAGCTGTGACTCCATTACAATCTGTCACGTTACGCTGGAAGTAAATCACCGCGGCCCCGGGGACCAATCACAATAGATTTGTGCTGCAGCGGAGCTGAAAATGGCCAAACGCTGTGCATCAGATTCATTATGTTCATAATGCAATTATTAGTGGTGCTAGTGAAGAAACCTCTGTAAAGCCTGACACATGAAATAATGGTCACAAATATCTTTTCTATTGAACTATTCAGAAGTGCACATTGTTTTTTGTTGAGATTTGATACATCCGGTTTTATGGCTCATATAATATGATTATAGTAAAAATATGGATGAAAAACAGCTCAATTTTATTCAGAGACTCAAACTGAGCAAAAATATACAATTTGGTGCAGATGCTGATATTTATATGACAACACGTGATGAAATTATGATGCTTTTAATGTAAATCAATGAGATCATTATAATGGTATAGCAGATACTGATATAAAATGATATAAATATCAGTCATCACTCCCAATATCTCATAATAATAAGCCTTATAGTGTGAAAAAAGTGTCTTAGTGTGTTTGTCTTGTTTTCCGTTACAAATGCCTAAACATGCTTAAAACAAGAAACGTATTTGAGAAGCAAAACGTCATAAAAAGTCTTGTTTTCGAAATTAAGTTTTTGCTTAAAACACTGACAATAAGGTCAGAAAAATATATTGTTTTCCTTTTGAATTAAGTTTTTTTTCTTGCCTCATTGACAGACTTCTTTTGCTTTGTTTTAAGCAAAAAAAAAAACTAAATTTCAATACATTTTTCAGACAATTTTCATATCTTAAGTACTTTTTCTTCAAGTAAACGTGACAATGTAAACAAGACAAAAATAGAACGAAATCAGGTTTTTTTTCCAGTATAAGATGATATTGAAAAGCAAAATATATAATGCAATGCTGATTGAGAGATGAAGAAATAAACGCTCCTCAGAAGATGTGATGAAGATCATTCCTCCGCTGAGGAACAGTGAAAGAAACAAACGCTCCTCAGAAGATGTGATGAAGATCATTCCTCCGCTGAGGAACAGTGAAAGAAACAAACGCTCCTCAGAAGATGTGATGAAGATCATTCCTCCGCTGAGAAACAGTGAAAGAAACAAACGCTCCTCAGAAGATGTGATGAAGATCATTCCTCCGCTGAGGAACAGTGAAAGAAACAAACGCTCCTCAGAAGATGTGATGAAGATCATTCCTCCGCTGAGGAACAGTGAAAGAAACAAACGCTCCTCAGAAGATGTGATGAAGATCATTCCTCCGCTGAGGAACAGTGAAAGAAACAAACGCTCCTCAGAAGATGTGATGAAGATCATTCCTCCGCTGAGGAACAGTGAAAGAAACAAACGCTCCTCAGAAGATGTGATGAAGATCATTCCTCCGCTGAGGAACAGTGAAAGAAACAAACGCTCCTCAGAAGATGTGATGAAGATCATTCCTCCGCTGAGGAACAGTGAAAGAAACAAACGCTCCTCAGAAGATGTGATGAAGATCATTCCTCCGCTGAGGAACAGTGAAAGAAACAAACGCTCCTCAGAAGATGTGATGAAGATCATTCCTCCGCTGAGGAACAGTGAAAGAAACAAACGCTCCTCAGAAGATGTGATGAAGATCATTCCTCCGCTGAGGAACAGTGAAAGAAACAAACGCTCCTCAGAAGATGTGATGAAGATCATTCCTCCGCTGAGGAACAGTGAAAGAAACAAACGCTCCTCAGAAGATGTGATGAAGATCATTCCTCCGCTGAGGAACAGTGAAAGAAACAAACGCTCCTCAGAAGATGTGATGAAGATCATTCCTCCGCTGAGGAACAGTGAAAGAAACAAACGCTCCTCAGAAGATGTGATGAAGATCATTCCTCCGCTGAGGAACAGTGAAAGAAACAAACGCTCCTCAGAAGATGTGATGAAGATCATTCCTCCGCTGACAGAAACCTCCTCAGAAGATGTGATGAAGATCATTCCTCCGCTGAGGAACAGTGAAAGAAACAAACGCTCCTCAGAAGATGTGATGAAGATCATTCCTCCGCTGAGAACAGTGAAAGAAACAACGCTCCTCAGAAGATGTGATGAAGATCATTCCTCCGCTGAGGAACAGTGAAAGAAACAAACGCTCCTCAGAAGATGTGATGAAGATCATTCCTCCGCTGAGAACAGTGAAAGAAACAAACGCTCCTCAGAAGATGTGATGAAGATCATTCCTCCGCTGAGGAACAGTGAAAGAAACAAACGCTCCTCAGAAGATGTGATGAAGATCATTCCTCCGCTGAGAACAGTGAAAGAAACAAACGCTCCTCAGAAGATGTGATGAAGATCATTCCTCCGCTGAGGAACAGTGAAAGAAACAAACGCTCCTCAGAAGATGTGATGAAGATCATTCCTCCGCTGAGGAACAGTGAAAGAAACAAACGTCCTCAGAAGATGTGATGAAGATCATTCCTCCGCTGAGGAACAGTGAAAGAACAAACGCTCCTCAGAAGATGTGATGAAGATCATTCCTCCGCTGAGGAACAGTGAAAGAAACAAACGCTCCTCAGAAGATTGATGAAGATCATTCCTCCGCTGAGGAACAGTGAAAGAAACAAACGCTCCTCAGAAGATGTGATGAAGATCATTCCTCCGCTGAGGAACAGTGAAAGAAACAAACGCTCCTCAGAAGATGTGATGAAGATCATTCCTCCGCTGAGGAACAGTGAAAGAAACAAACGCTCCTCAGAAGATCATCTGATGATCAGATTTGAGACTAAAACATGATTGATGGAGAATCAAGTAAAGCTGAGCTGCTTCAGTAAGTGTTCATCTGGAAATATGACTGCAGTTATTCTGACGTTTACTTGAGAAAAATCAGTCAAGATTTGACACGAGACACAGCAGCTGAAGCTGGACGTTTGTATAATTACACTAAAAAAGATTTTACTGGATAAAAAAGTCAATCAGTCAACAGAAGGCATGGTGTGTGCAACATGTTTTCAGCAAAGTTAAGATCATGTTGATAATTTAGAGGCCTTACATATCAAATATGATACAGTATACTTTATAGGGTTAAACGTTCATGCCTAATTCATACTACTGATTCCTCAAATCATGTGTTGTTGCTTTACTAAGCGAACAAATGCACAATTTTCTCCCAAATCATATCTGTAAACCAGACTGGAACCAGAAGATCACAGAGAGTCAGTCAGTAACAACACAAAACACCCTAGCAACCACATAGCAACTAACTACCCTTGCTAACAACCCTTACTGTTGCAATCCTCCCACAACACATTAGTGCATGGCACAGACAAACATCACTCTTATTTTCTTTAAAAACAAGTCGTGTTTTTCTTCTCAAGTTTATGAAAGGCCTGCTGGTGACTGTAAACCACTGCTTTCCCAAAACTAAACCTCTAAAAACCTCCAGTCCTGTCCTGCAGAACATGAATAAAAGATTCAGGACTTTTAAGGTTATAACATTCATGTGCCAATCAGTAGAGTCTCCAAATCCCCAAGACAAGCACACGATAACTTTCCAGCAGTGTTTCCACAGACACGCGCGTGTGAGCTGGATATGAATCATATCTCACTAATATAAATAAGAGCTGGCTAGATTCCACGGCAGATTTACAAAGCCAATCTGCAAAAGTACACATGTAAGACATCATTTGTTCTGGTGGAGCTTATGCAAGTAAATCTGAACTGTACATCTGCTGAAAGACTAATAACATAATGTAAATGATCTTCATTCATTCTGACACAGAGATGAAATAAATAAATCATACACAGTTTATACTCAACATCGCTTGCAGAGTTGCCAGGCCTGTAGCTTTTCCATGGATTTGCACAATTTGATGATTTTGACGAAGCATACTATTAATTAAATAGCATATTAAACACATAAATAACCTTAAACATATGCATACATAATTATGCTTTGACAAGCTACTACTTGTATTGAATTTTATGTAAGTACAAATACAATTTGCATTCTGTATGGCAAGGTTTGACAAAGCATACTATTACTTAAAGTACATTATATACCCTGTAATATTAGTAGAAATGTGTGTATATTTTGCTAAGTTTGATGGTTTAACAATGCATAGTATTAATTATGTTATATATCATATAAGTAAAAATATGCATGCACTTTGCAAGGTTTGATGGCTTGATATTATATTGCATGTTTTGTAAGTAAATATAAGTAATATGCATACAACTTGCAAGGTTTGTTGCACTGACAATTGACAAATATCAAATATAAGTTAAAAAACATGAATGCATGCTGTGTTGGAAGGTTTGATGGCATGACAAAGCATAACATGACATGCAATATACGTAAAAATATGCATATTGCAAGGTTATATTGTATATTAGCCTAATATGCATACATATTGCAAGGTTTGATGGTACATTAGTATATGATGAAGTAAATATAAATAAACAATTGCATATATTTTGCAAGGTTTGGTGGTTAGACAAAGAATTATATTACTTATACCACATATTATAGGTAAAACAAATGGAAAAATATGCATATCTGAGTATTTGTCAGTATTCAAAATCTTTGTAATAATTACACTTACATAATTTTTATTCTATAGGAGTGATATCTGCAGGAAAATGAAAACAGTACGGTATGCATTTAACATCATCCAAGCAACCCTCTAAAGCTCCTTAAATATTACAAGACATCTAGCAAGGATGATGCTGCTGGGTTTCGTTTTCTCACAATGAACTTGAAGGTGTTTGATCTTTACATATTTAATATAGCTCTGCAGAATAAAGAAAGCAGAAATGCATAATACTACGTGGTATAGTTTGAGTTTTAAGCAAGCCTTTGTCATGCAGACCTGGCAACCCTCATCTTTCACTCAACTGCATTCATGACGGTCACACGTCCACAGTTCATCTGAAAGATGAAGCCTAGAAATCACATCTGCACTCCTCTGGGATACAAACACGAGACGAGAATGACTGCTATACGCTGTTTCTCAATGAAATGACAATACTCTGATCTCTTAATAACTGTATGTTCTCTGAGCAGGTCTCAATAGAACGAGTTCAGTAACTGGATGCGGCTCAGGAACAAATTCATGGGGAAAAATGAAAAATGATTATTGATTTCTGTTCTTACAGACATCCAATCTCTTGAAGGTTTCTCGGAGGTTCTGTTTTTGGGCAAAAACTGCAAGTTCTTTTCAAACCCAAAAGCAGTGAGCCAGCATTTATCGATACCTCAGGAAACCCTTCAGACCCCTCCAATCTGATAAAGGCATACCGCAGTGCAACTGGCAAGACTCCATTTACCAATTAAGAAAAAACACAAACGGCACCAGAAATAGGACAGAACGTGTTAAAACAAATAAAGCAAGCAATCTCTACCAGCAGTTTCAGTGCATTCGCCGAGAAATCCTTTGAGAGGACATCTCCGAACACCTCAAGAATAGTGCAAATGAAGCTACTCCACGCTGTCACACATCATTATCTCCACAAAGAGGAATACAGCAAACGGGAACAATAGCACAAAAACTCATTTTGCCTTGAGATTACACTGTCACCTCAAATCTACTAGGATTTGTTCTGTCAATTATGCAACATTCCCTGCATGCTTTTATGTGTTGTTTTCTTAATCACCAATGCTGCTGCAATATACATACATTCCCATTTATTTTACATTAATAGCTCATTATCTGACCCTCTTTCACCCACAAACCATCATTTACATTAAAAACCTAATCATTATACTCTGGTATGGACTGACTTTGCACCTTATTTTAAGTGCAAAAATGTCAATATATTCCATAACTATAATGTATAAACCAAAAAATGTCTAAAAGCCTAAATATACGATAAACCAAATGCTCAGAAATGTTGACCGTGTCATCCACACACAAAATAATTGGCTGACTTCACATCTGCAAAGCACCCGTTTTAAAATGCACACAGCGTATGACAAAAAGAGGAACTCAAAAGATAAGATGTCTAAATAATTCACCTAAAATATATCCTTAAAAGCTGCAAAAACAAAGTTCTCCTTTCAAATCATGTCAATAATTGTATGTGCAATGCAACGGGGTATAATAATATAGAAGATCTGTAACTAACCATCTTTTCAAATGCATAAATCACACAAAAAGTGCACTTAAAGACAAAACAGCACTTATATTCAATAAATGTAATAATTATTCAGCAATAAAGCTCCTTTCTTTTAGCAAGGAACCTTAAAATGAAAAGTATAATCTTATCTTTCACAGCACCTCAGTGATCTCATCCATAGCAAAGTTAGTTCAGCAAGTCTGTGACATCCCATTTATATGACATTTCCCCTGCATACCCACTAGCCAAAAAGTGCATGCGCGTGTTGTGATCCGGCAGCACATGAAGTTGAGTTGGATCTGCTCGTCTTACCCATGTTGGTACCAGGAGGCTGGCGGGTCTCTCTAGCAGATCAGGCTGATGTTTGGCGGCTGCGTTCATCTCCCATGCAGCCTCTGCTTCGGTGCACTGAAGTCACACACACTTGGATCTGTCATTTATATCCAGTGATGGCCGGGCATCGTGCTCAGCCTGTTGGGAAGGACGCGGCTCCGGGGTCCAGCATCCATGGACCCGCCGGAGACCAGCGGCTCTCAGTGAATCTGAATCAGCGGGACCGTGTGGAGGCGCTCGGTGTTAAAGACACATCCACACGGAGCTGAAGCGATCAGAGTGATGTGTCTATTCCTGCGAGTTAGAAAGAGACGCGTCGCGCTGGAGGATCGGAGCGCAAATGTTGAGCGCGTTTCCTTCTGCTGCCTCGGATATGATGAGCCCTTCAGCTCGAGCGCATTTAACCCATCACTGACTGAACTCTACACACTCAACTAGGGCTGGGCGATGCCGAAATATTCACTGCATATGTATGATGCGTAAAACAACATCGTTGCTGTTTTTATTTAATAAAGTTTACAAAACACAGCTTCGTAGCACGTTTCTTCCAAGCAGGTCTTATCAGCATCTCTGATTTAAACTCGATTTGAGCAGCAAAAGCGTTTGAGTTGGTAACTTTGATTCATTTCCGCGAATTAATTCAATATTCAATGAATCGGTTCGCAATTCACTCAAAAGATTCGAGTCGTTTCGTCATCGCTAAAAGCAGCTTCTTTGTAAAAAAAATTATGTTCGCACCACATAAAATTGGCTTTTGGTTGAAATATAGAGCAAATGCATAGCCTACATATAAAAATATGAAGTTTACAGAATTGTTGTGATATTTAAATAAACACTATATTTATTGAATATACACAAGTCACACAACATTATAACACTTGTTTTATTGCATCTAGATACCAAGGCAATTTCTCGTTTTATTTCTTGATAAAATAATTAAACTAAAACTGAAATAAAAACGAATCTAGCCAGTGAAAACACTGCACATGTTGCGTCTCTCCTTTGTCTGACACCCATTTGTGTTCTTGGAGTCTCCACTAATGAGCTGATGATCTGAATCAGGTGTGTTTAATTAAGAAGACATGGAAACATGCAGTGTTGGGGTCTCAGGATCGTGGTTGGGAACCACTGAGAGATTCTAGGCTATAAAAATTATAAAATACCAAGAAAAATACACAAACACGAAATTACTAAAATATAATATAAATTAAATGAAAACAACCTACATAAAGAGAATTTATATAAATACTAATATAAATGTCAATGACACAACAACCCTACCATATAGATGTATTTTCATTTTTACATATAAATAATCTAATATTAAATCATCATTTTGGCTATTGCACATACAACATTCATGAACAGCAAAACTATGAATTTGATGACTAACACAATGGCGTCATGTTTAATACATGCATATTATTGAAAACTAAAGGATTTCGAAAGAAATTTGTTGAGCACATGAAATAAACACAACACTGTAATCATGTAATGCATCTTAAGTGCATATTCATTCATCTCTGTGCTGTTATCAGCCTATAAACATGAACTCTTTTACTGAATCCAACAGAATTTCTCTTGTTTCTATTAATAATAGTATTGATTTCTGGGAGAACAAGACTCACTGCCAGAGGACATGTTTAAGAGACTTCCCTTTCAATTTCAATGCTCACAGGCCAAAATAATGTGCCATTGAGCTAATTACTGTTTGCTCTACTGTTAAAGTCAGCAGCCCCAGGTTCAGGCTGAGGACTAGAAATGAGTAATTAAGCACCACAGTTTAATGCAGAGTGCCAATAAAAAGGAAATTAACCGCACAGCTTCAGTGCTCAAATTATTGGAGCATCTTTAAGCTCTTCTAACTCTAGATTAATTTGTGCAGCGTTCATTTGTGACTCCGGAACGCACGACACCTGTGTACAAAACACTGGTCTGATCTGTAGAGAAATAGTTTAAAATATAACATTTAAAATAGAATTATCTATTAAAAACAACACCAATGGACCCTTCTTGGAAAAGACTGTGATGACACGTTTAATGGTCATCACGTTAATCCTCATACGTTTTTTAGATTTAGATTTTTTTTTTAATGCATGTACATTTTATAACACAATACTTTGTATTATATTACCTTTACATAAAAAACTAATTGACGCTAATGTGAGGGTGTTCCTAAAGAAGTGTCCATGGTAAATTTGTCATTGTCTTCTCTTCTGACTGCCATCTCTCTCAAAATTGTTCATTTGATTGAAAGTCGTGAAAACACTTGATGGAAATGTAAAAAATATATATATTTTAGTGGTACTCTCCCATTCACTGCTCTTGAAGTTTAGCCAACTATGACAGCTTCTGTAGCTGAGAAACCTGGTGATGTGAAAAAGGTAGATAGGCTCCACTCCAAGGGACGATAACATTTTATTTACTTATTTATTTATTTACCAAATC